>CM075807.1:113659735-113783369 GCA_037975025.1 Excoecaria agallocha | reverse complement strand
TACAACTTTCTTTTTCAACATAATTACATTCAGTTAGGAGAGAAAAGACAATTATGTGTTGTTTCTCAAATTTATAATGGAGCCATGGAGTCACTCCCATCGTGTGGGTAGTAGCTGCCCTTTAAATGCATATCTAGATAATTATTAGCTGCCAACATTCAACTTCTTTATAATTCTTCTGTTTGAAAATGACATGTAATTAATAGGCTTTTCTGAAGGTATAGGTTCCAAAAATGGTTCACAATTCAGAAGAACGCAGGCTTCGACTTTTTATGCAAAGTAATGAAATACAGACCCACAAGTTATAAATGCGCACAGCTAGCTAACTAAACGTTTGAGTTGTAAGCTCATGAATGTGAATAACACTGTAAGACTCTTGTTTAAAGCTATAAAGAGTCTGGAGAAATAAAGCTACTCCATATATAAGATCCTAAGGATCATTGATTTCTGGTAATTTCACACTTTGCAATGAATATGCTGATATAGGTGCTTTCTTGACTATTGCAAAGCAGCACACTGCCCGCCCTTCAAGCTCATCTGCAATTCAAAAATTGAAAGATCCCTCTTTTCTTTGGCGATTTGCTAAAACTGTCCTGATCTGCGACAAGTCATTTAAGCTTCCTGATCTGTTTTCTTAGGTTAGGCAGTTCCTGCATCGTAAGCTCATAAAATTATTTAGCAAAGCTGAAGTGTAGATATCTAACTAAAATTAGCTTCTAAACACCATCTTAGGAAATAACCCAACATTTAAAACTTTCCCATAACTTAGCATAAAAGATTATTTGAAGAAAGGGGCTAAGGATTTGGAATGCATGGAAAAACAGAAAAACTTACAAAAGGTAAAAAGGGAGGGGAATTCAATCAGCTTCCTAAGTGCAAGAACACTACATTGTCAAAATTTACCACCATTTAAGCTATCACTTTTGGTGCATAGTTTGATTTGCAGGACAAAAAACAGAAGCAATGCCATTTGAACAAGACCAAACTAAAATTCAAGGGCAGATAGGAAGTTCCATGCAAAATTAAAAGCACATTTTGGAAAATCTTCACGCAAAATCAAAAGTATGATCTGGAACATCCAGATAACTTGATGCAATCTGGACTTTCAAATAATAATGGACACTCTTTGTAAGAAAACTAAGGATAAGTATGGCAGTATGAGAAGATCTAGTTAAGGAGCAAGAAATACATACCAATCAAATGTGGATCAACAAACTACCTGCTAAACCAGCCATTTGTTCTTGTAAATTGCAATGTGAGCTTCACATTGAATGGCTCCTTTAAGATACGAAAATCAATCTCCAATAGTTTCACCTATATCATAGCATGATTCTTGGGATTGCTTACCAGCAGGAAGACCAGAATCAGAATTTGCCGGTAAAGACTTAAATGCTCCGAGAGCATCCAGGAAGAACCTCTTGTTGGGGACAATACCATCTCTGTCCATATGGTTTAGCAGTTTCTGAACAAGCTCCTTGTTAGCTTTAGTATAGGCCTTATAAAGAAGCTTATAAGTTGATGAATCAGGTAGCACACCAGAATGACGTGCATTTTCAAAAAGTATATCTGCTTCCATGGGTAAACCATTCATACAGTAAACATCAAGCATTGCATTTAATGTCGACACTTTGACCTCCTTTCCAGATTCAATCATTTGATCAAAAATATCCCTAGCCTTAGAAACACAATCGCAATATCCATACATCATGATAAGACTCTCATATGTGATGAAATTTGGTGTGTATTTCATCTTGATCATCTTTTGAAAAACACCCTCTGCTTTCTCATTCTGCCGTGCCTTTCCATAGTTTGTAATCATGCAATTAAAAGTGGGCAAAGTTGGTTTTTCCTTGGAACGCAACAAGCTCATAAAGACTTGCTCCATCTTATCAAAATCTTGTTTCTTCCCATAAGCGTCAATCAGTGAATTAAAAGTAATAATGTCAGGCTTGCATTGGTTACTTTTCATGCGAGATAGTACTGATTCCATTTCCCTGATCATTCCATTTTTGCCATATGCATCAATCACACCATTAAAAGTATAAATATCAGGTGAAACAATGCTCTGGTCAAGATCTTTAAACAAAGAATAAACTTGATCTACACTCCGAGCTTGAGCAAAAGCTCTCAAAAGAATATTGTAAGTCACCACACTGGGTTGACACCGTTCCATACCTTTCATTTTCTCAAAGTAGCTAAGAGCCTTGGACAAAGCCTTTGCTTTGTCCTTGGAATGAAGGTGAGCTGTGATAAGTGCATTATAAACAGAAGTATCAGGGCGGCATCCACTGTTTCGCATCTCAGAGAAAAGCCACATTGCCATCCGAGTTTGACCTTTCTTCCCCATAACCGAGATCAACTTCGAATAAACACCGGTATCAGCTATATACCACCTTTGTTTCTGCATCCATCTGAAAACCTAAATGTGCAATTGCTTAAATAAGTGAGTTATAAAATCCTACACAATTGACGACCATAAAGCAAAATTCACTATCCAGTTACACCTTCATAATGGTTAATGATCATGGTAGTGCAGAATTGAAACAACAAAGGAACTAGAATCAGTGAAAACCCTTCTTCTCTTTAACTAACACAACACAGTTAAGAAGGAAAACAAGAAACCAAATCAAACCATGTAAGCAATGAGAGCAAAGATAAGAATTTTATCGTATAAATAAGGATTGGTTCAACTCTCAAGCTAAAATAGCAGAAACATTGAATTAAAGGGTAATAGAAAATTGCCTCAAGGCACTGAAGCCACTTGTCACGTCTACCCAGTTCTTCAAACAGCATGAAACAGTGCTCAGTCCGTATAATTCTCACATACTTGTCCAGTGTACGCACTAATGGAACTTTATCACTATAACTTCGCATCAAGACCCCAACCAGCTCTTCCGCCTCCGACTTCTCTCTTGACGGAGCTTGCTTCTTCCTGGGTCGGGCAGAAACGCAAGATATATGGGTCTGGCTGAGATGTTTCTGCGGACGACATGGAAGGGTAGGATTGTAACATTGTAAAAATTGGTGGGTGAAGGATGAAGAATTGAGAGCTGAAAATTGAAGAGAGTGTGGTGAGAGATTCAGTGGCATTTCTTTCCTGCTTTTGCTTCAAACGGGTTTGGAAGGAGATGCGTGGGACGGATCCGAAAGTTTTTGGTGGATGATTGTGTAGACTTGAGGGGCTCAGATATAAATATTGTGAAATTGGAGGGTCTATTTGCAAAGTGTTCTTTAATAAATCCCAAAAAGCAAAAGTTGGGAAAAAAGGGGGAATTGAACCCGACGTGAATCGAACACGCAACCTTCTGATCTGGAGTCAGACGCGCTACCATTGCGCCACGGATCCACAAGCGATTAAATTTCAATATATTATTTAATAACAATTGGATAAGGTCTATTTTCCAATTTGACTCGTTGTCACCACAAGTCTATGGGAAGGTTATTAGGTTAATTAATCACTTCATTAAGCAAAACTTAATTTTTAATTGTGACCCACATTATTGATCAGACACACAGTACATAGTTCTTTACATGGTAATTTAGTATTTTACAACACTCATTTTAATCAAATATATATATTGTTTTTTTCTTTTCTTGAGGTAAAAAGAAATTTATCATTATTGAAAATAAGAAAACAAAAAATCGCATACTTGGAAACAAGTATGATTATGTGAAGTTTTAGCTAACAAAATAAACCGTTTTTATATTCGCATGTCTCCTCACCCGTCGAACCGAAAAATTAGTTTTTTTTTGGTGTAAAAAGTAAAAAAATTTAGAAATCTAGGTAACAGTAAAAAATATTAGATTTTTAAAGTGTTAGAAAACGCCACTTAAGGTTGTCGTTTTCTAAATGGTGGTACCCACACTAGAAAATGGAATTTTTGTATAGAAAACGGCATGTCTATGTGCCGTTTTTCACTGTATGAAAATGACGATGTTTTGAAGGGAAGAGAACACCTGTCGTATTGCTTCAAATGATGCCGTTTCACTCAAGGTAAAACGGTTTTGTTTTGCGTTGGACGAGGCTGCAGATGGGGTGGAGCCTGCGATCAGAAAACGACAGTTAAGCTTGTCGTTTTCTGTATATGATTTTTTTTAATTGAAAAGCCTACGGTTCACAGTTGTTACTGTGTGCCACAGGGCACACGGCTGCAACAGAGGCACGGGTTCTGAAATCTGAATTTTTTAATTTTATTTTCAAAATATAAGCATAAAATGGCCACACTTCCCCCTTTATCATTTGCTTGCTCTCCCTCATTCTTAGATTTACTCTCCCTCTTGTGCTTTTTTACTTTCATTTAAAAAAATGGATGTTCAAACCATGAATGATATGTAAATTTAATATTATTATACAACATTTTACTTAATTATAATTTTCTCATCCTAAAAAAATATACAACAATTTTTTTACCAACTAAAATTTAATTTTTCATTTTTATGTCCAATAACTAAAATCAAATAAAATAAATTTTATAGTAACTTACCTTCAAAAATAATGATCGGAATTATATTGTAATATTAATGATACCTACACATCAAAAATATAAATTAAGTTAGACATGTGTTAAAAATTATAAATTAAAAATTTATTTTTACTATAAAAACATAACTTATGTACCTTGGCCTTCACAATTTGAATAAAAAAAGTTTTACAGCCACTAAGATACTGAAATTTAAAGGCAACAAAATATTGGAAATTTTAGTCCGTTGTAGTGTGTTACATAATTATATATGATTTTAAATTTTATAGCTAGTTTTTTTTATTGTTGTAATTAGTTAATTGAACCATTAATTATAAAATTTATACAAATAATGGAGGAATTAGAAAATTTCGAGTTGTACGTATGTTGTTGTATTTTAAGTATATTTTATAAATTATATGCTAATTTTTATAATTTAATTGTATTATTATGTGGGAGTTGATGCATGTAATGTGAATTTATAATAAAACAATAGTTTGAAAGTAGCATGCTTTATAAAATCATGTAATTTAATTTAAGTAAATAAATTATAATAAAAAGTAAAATTTAAATTATTATCAATTTATTAAAATAACAATTATTTTTCTATATTTCACAATATAGATGGTATAAACATATTTGGCTTCGAGATTTGTAAGATATGACATTGTAAGGGAACATATCAAGCGAAAATGAAATGATTTATATTGCTGCAGAATTGAAAACGACATGACAAGTGCTAATCATATTATGAAAATAAATATAAAAATTACAAGATATTATAATGTACGGATATCCCATGAAAAAAATAAAGATAGTGGAAGCTATATGAATGATAGTGCCTTTGATGTATTTCAAATCTATAATTACAATTTGGAATAAGCCTGATGTAAAAAAAATATAGGGAATTTGTACTCATTTTTGGAAAAGATATCATTAAAGTTAGTGATGACGATTTTTTTTTTTTAAATCAGAGATACAATTCCTATAGATCAAAGAACTTATTGTATATGGTATAATTATAACTTATGATCTAGGTATTATGTTCATTAGTACATGTAAAATTCAAGTGTTGTATCAATGAGAATGGTAGTATATTATGTTCCAAATTTTAATGTCATTTATATTTAAGTGTTATTTTAGCAATTTTCGATATTAATTATTTAATGTTATTATTTCATAATTTGAGATTTTATTAATATTAATTATTTTTTTCGTAATTATATAATGATGTAATGTGGAATTAAATTATATTTATAATTATTGAAACACATAAAAAGTTTAATCATTAATAAAAAAAATTAAATGATATAAATTTTAACAATTCATTGCACATGTGCTATGCTAAATTGAAATCATGTTTAGACATAGATCGCCATTTCGTAGCTGCACGAATAAATCCAGATCCTATTAATGGCAAATTGTTAATTCTTCAAGGGAGACATCGTTCAGATGCAATATGAAATAATTCAATAAAAATTAAATTAGTATTATATATTACCAGGATAGTATTTTGTTAATACAATATTTTACTTTTAACTATATAATTTTATTTATTTAATTTATATGAAAGGTTGATAGGGAATTGTTGAGGACAAGAAGTAGTAGCGTGGATGAGCACTATAAAAATATTGATCCAAGAATTTTATCATTTATAAGAGAAGCTAGTTTGTTAGGAATTACCAATATTGATGTGATTCAATTAGATTAAAATTTAATCGTGTCACTGGTTGAGAGGTAGCGGTCGGAAACGTACACCTTTCATCTAACTTGTGGTGAAGCGACAATTACATTTCAAGATGTTGAAATTTTAATCGGTTTACCCATTGAGGGTGAACCAATTATAGGAAGAACAAACATGGATTAAATGGCACTTTGTAATAATCTACTAGGAGCAGCTCCTTCTGCGAATGATATGTGTGGGGGTAAAGTGAAATTAACATGGTTGGATGCAACATTTGGTGAACTACTTGTTGATACAACACCTGAAGTGGTACACCAACATGCTCGTACTTGGATGCTGAGATGCTTTTGGTGGGTTGTTATTTTCATCACAAAATTCACATTTGGTCCACTTGATGTTTCTACCTTTTTTAGAGGATTTGAAATTTGTTGACAGATATAGTTAGGAATTAGCTTGTCTGGCTTGATTGTATAGAGATCAATGCAGAGTCGCTAGCCTTGATGCTAAAGGAGTTGCTAGTTATCTACAACTCCTACAAATGTGAATGCATTATAAGATACATTATTTTGAATAAAAAATTTCTTCACATAGGCGTTAACTTCCTGCTTTGATGTGAATGCCAAGCTTTCATATAACTCTGAAACACCATTCCATCTTAACATTGGCAAATCACTATACATGCTAATTTGAGATTCTGTAAAATTAATATATGTGTGGTGCACTGATAGAAAGTGAAACTGTGAAATATTATATTGTTCACCTATATCAACTCTAACATCATTCATGTTCAAATTTTAAAGGCCTTCTATTACACGGATTGAATTACTTGGAACAAAGTTATCATTCCAGCCAATAATGGTTTCCTCACCTGTATCATTCAAGTATGTATCTTTATCATCCTTATCACAATCAAAATTTGGAGAAACATACCCCTTATTTGCAACATTTTCATTGTTGCATGTAACATCCCTACATTCAAACTTAGAACAAGATGCAAAATTCAATTGCATTTGCCCCCTAAACTCTCTGATTGGACTTGCTTCTACAGTTTTCAAATCATCAACCCTTTCACACTATGTTTGGTCCTCAAACTGTGTACAAAAATCTCACTGACTTTCTCATGATAAATAAAAGTTATCACTAATAATATTTCTATCATCAATTGAACGGATGTCATCTCTATCTACATCAGCACCCATCTGGTTAACATTATTCACCACATCTTATTCGTCCCCAATAACAATTTTTTTAGTATCAACAATTATTTTTGCAATAGTATATCCAAGAAATGATACAAAATTTTCATAAATTTGATCAATGTCATTATCATCAATTTAGTCCATAGGCACCCATGACATTGATCCCTCATTGATAACAGAATGCCTATATATCACACTACTAACCCTAACGTCCGGAGCTAAATCTAATTTGACTGATATCTTGTGAATAAGTTCTGAATATGTCAGTTTGCTCCTGACTTTCAATCTCCTTGATCTTGCTGAAGGACTTGAAGTATCATAATGGTAACTTGCTATGTTCCATATTGATTGTCCTCCAATATGAATTTTTAATGTTGCTGAAATTAACATTCTCTAATTCCTACATTATATGTACATATTTGATAATTAATGTATCAATTTACTGTTTTCATCACAAATAAATTACCTTTAAATTCTTTACTCATTCATAAATTCTTTCCATTTTATGCATTTAATTTTTTAAATATTTATTCGTCTAACAAATAAAATTTTTTAATTAATTGAACAAATTAAAATTTTTTCTCATTTTTGAAATCTTTAATTTTTTAACTCATTCATAATTTTTTTAACTTTTTATATAATATTATTTATGTTGAATAAGATTAAATAATTATACATGTGTAATTACTTTCTTGAATTCCTAAATATTTAAAAAGGATAACAACATAAAAGTTAAATAATATAACTAAATTTAAACCACCAATTTCTCCACAAATATTGACAATGATAATTTATTATAATAAATCATAAAATAACATGAATGAAATAATTATCTTAATTTCAATTATTTATCTTTCTAAAAATAAATAAATTGAATTTACAATAACTTACCTTTAAAAATATTGATAATAATATATTCCACCCTTTATATCACCTACAAATTAACAATAACAACAAAATTACTAATAATTTTAATCAATAATTAAAAAGAGATTAACAAAGTTATTTTGAAATATATTCAAATAAATTACCTTTTATATAATCTTCAATTTCAATGTTCTATAACAACTTCAACAAAATAAATACTAGTGTAATGGACATTTGAATGTATAAATAAAGATAATAAATGGAGAGAGCAGATGGCAATAACATGAAAGAAATGAAAAACAAAGTGAGCAAAATGAATAAAGGGAAGGGAATTTCACTTGGAACTTGCCTTTTATGGCAAAAAAAAAAAAATTGAAGGACTTCAGGATTGCAAGGCATATTTAAAAAAAAATAGAAAACACGTGATTGAAAGGCAGGGCAGGAGAGTTATTGTGTGCCCTGCGGTGCACAGTAACAACCGTGAACTACAGGCTTTTCAATTAAAAAAAATCATATACAAAAAATGATAAGTTTAGCTGTCATTTTCTGACCGTAGGCCCCGCCCCATCTACAACCTCGGCTAGCACAAAATGGCATCATTTTACCTTGCAAGGCAGGTGCTCTCTCCCTTTCAAAATAGTGTCATTTTCGTACAGTGAAAAATGACATATAGACATAAGACTTTTTATGGATAGTGTGAATTGAAAAATTATTTATATAAATAGGGTCATTTTAGTTTTATTTATGGAATTGTGGTAGTTTAGGTCAATTTCATAGCAATTGACTACGGGATCTGATGCATGTATGTCTACCGAGAAAGAACGAGATATTTTTTAGGTTTTGGGCACATGTACCGAAGGGAGCATCAAGATCATCTTGTAACACCCTTACTGTAACAGTCTTTTAGATACGAAATTAAGTGGTAAGCCAATTTTTTTTCAAAAACTTAACCAAATAAATTTTCAATCTGACAATACTTATCCATTTTTTCAAATTCCTAACTGACTTGTCGCTGACTTACAACTACCTAAAAATCCTATTTATTTTATACAAAAAATTCGGCAGCATAATGGCTATATACTTACTAGCCTTCTGAAAAATCAGACAACCCGCAGTCTCTCAGAGGTACAACAATTCATAACAGTATAGATATACATTTCAAACATTCATTCACATATCAAACATATCCATCCAAAAACACTTTCCAATAACTCACATATTTGCAGTGACATCAATTTACTGATCAATTAACAACCCAATCGTTTACTTCAATAGCTAAATATATACATGGCAAAACATAAAATAATTATAACCATTTCTTTTTGTTTATATTTTGCTCCACTGTGTACAATACTTCAACAACTTTTCGAAACCTGCACGCATTAAAACTACGTGCTAAACACTAAATATGTTTAGTGGTGACTATGAATCGAAAAATTTCTTCAAACAAGCATAATCACATTAATAATACTAAAAATCATATTTTTCCCATCAAAAGCACTTTTTAACATTTTAATAGTATTTTCAATTTATTACTAAAATTTTGGCAAACTTTTTATTTTGGTCCTAAACTTTTTAATTTATTACAAAAATATCATTTTTGCAAATTATTTACAAAATTATCATTGTTTTTCTTACTTTTACTTTTTACTTAACTTTTGGCATGAAAAATAATTAATTGCATTTGACTTTGACTTTTTAGGCAGAATTTCTTATTTAATCACTTTGATTCAAATATCATTTCATTTGGCATTTTACACTGTTAAGTGTCACTATTATGACAAATTTTTAATTTAATTCTCGATTTCACTTAATTACATAATTGTCCTTTTACATTTTAATTACGATTTTGCCATTAGTTCATTTATTTTCACTTTGACTTTATCAATTATTTATCAAAATATCATTATCAATGCTTTTAGTATTCAATATAAAGTAATACAATTACTTTGGAAAACTTTGCAATTTGGTTTTTTATTTTTTATTTTATTACAAAAATTCCATTTTTACACATTTATTATAAAATTACCACTTTAACATTTTTAATTGCAAAAATTATCATTAGCTTGCTCATTTTTACTTTTCATTTGACTTTTGGCTTATAAAATTTCCATTCGGTGTTTGGTTAAACTTTTTATACAACATTTCATTTTTAATCCATAATTTCTCAATTAATTACGGAATTGCCATTTTAAACTCTTAATTGCAATATTGGCAATATTTTACAAAATTTTCATTTTCAAAGCAATGATTAACATACAATATACCAATTGATTCTCATTTTGACTTTTTCATGTAACATTAATTTTAGTCCTTTATCTTCATAAAATTTTATTTTTGGATTGTTTGGTCATCAAATTACCATTTTACCCTTATAAATCATTTCCTTATGACTTTTGCTCATTAAGTTTAATTTTTGGAAAAAATTATATTTTTGCCCCTAAATTTTTTATTTCTATCAATTAGATATTTTTTTCGCTTTTGACTTTTACTTGTAGTTTTCTTTTTGGATTTTTATCTTATTCTCATTATAATGCCACTAATACAATCCCGACAGAATTTCTCAGATAGGATATACGGAACGTGAACCTCATAGGGCTATATACAGACTGAGAAATGATCCTAAAGAATCAAGTTTCACAAATCAGATATCAGAATAGATAAGTACTATGAAGATCAGAGATCCTACCATAGTAAAGCAAATTGCCATGACTTGCATCGCGATATAGGATATCCATATGGCTGGCCAATCATATCCTAAGCAAGACTTTTACTGCTTGACTATTGCTAAAGATAAAATCACTTACTTTCAAAATATTTTTCAGATTTTCAACAGTTGCAGTATCTTTTTTTCAAAACAGTACATTTTGTCAGCCAATCTCTTTTCAGTACTTTTGACTATTTTAGGATTTTTTTTCTTTTCAGTCACTTTTTCAGTATCTTATATACAATTTGTGAATTATGTCATCATAATTCACTATGGTCATTTTACATATTATACTTTTCAGTGTCTTTTTATTTTATTATTTTGGTCAGTTATTCTTTCAATGCTTTTTATACACTGTGAATTATATCATTATAATTCACCATTTGTTATCAATTTATGAATTATTTCGCAATAATTCATCATTGTCACTTTACACACTAAACTTTTTTATTGTCTTTTTATTTCAATAAACTACTAGTCAGTCTTTTTATTAACTTTGGACAGTTTTTGAATCATATCAATATAATTCATTATTTTCACTTAAATTATGAATTATAACTCAATAATTCAACAAATTTATTTTGTACATATTTAAATATTTTCTTTAAAATATTCAAATAAATTCTAAAACTTCTATAAAAATTCAAAAGTACATATTTCACTTATTTCATGATTTATTTCACAATAAATCAACATTTTTACTAGTTACATAATCAATTAATTACTCAAAAATATTCAAATAATTTTCATAAATTCTCTAAAAATTCACGGATAATTTATTTCATGTCTATTATCAATTTAAGGCTTAATTTACCAAAATACACCTTGATTCTCTTTACGTATAAATTCGGCCATCACAAGAATTCCATAATACAAAATTAATTCAATCAAATTAAGCTTACATTTAAGCATAATTAAGGTCCAATTTCATTATTCTAAAGTTAATTTCAATATACATGTATTTTACAAATTTTTTCTTAAATTACATAAAGAAAAATTCATTCAATTTATGGGAAATAAGAGGATTTCATAGTCACTTACCTTTCTCACTTAATTCACCTTCCTTAGGCTTCTTTTACATGCCTTAAACCTTAGTAAAACATGCATCACCATTGAAAACCTTAAGAGGCCGAAATTCCTATCCAAAGAAACACCAAAATTTCAAGGTTTTTAGCTCAAATTAACCTCAAAAATGGACTCTAGGTGCTTAAAACTACTCATAGGCACCTTAGAACAAAATTAAAACCAAGAAATTCTCTTACCTTCAATTGATACCCAACACTTTATCACTTGATTTTTCTTACTTATCTTTCTCTAATAACAAAATAGAGGATGGATCCAGTAACTAGAGAGACTGAAGATGATTTCTTATGCTTGAAATAAGAGAAAAATTGAAGGAAAATTTGAAGAAAAATAAAAAAAACTTAGCTATGGTGGTTTCGGTTGGAGAAGAATGAGAAGAAGCTGGTGGAACAATCTGGTATTTTCTAATTTTCTACCTTTTATACATCTCTCTAAGAGGCTTGGGCTTGGGCTTGATTAATGGGCCTAAACCAATTAACCGAAATCCATTAATTATCCATTAATCAATCTTAATTAATTTCTCCCACTTTCCAATTCCGAATCATTCCAAAATTAATTTCATCATTCTTATCACACCAAAAATAGGTTGTACACAAAATTTCAACCCAATCTGAATCAGTTATCGATCCAATTTAATTAAATCAGTCCGATTCAAAAATACCAATGTTACCGAAAAATATACTTTTTGTAGCCAAAATAATCTACACATTATTTTAGACATATATTCTATTTTAAAAAATTTTTAGACTTTCTTTTCTATTTTTAACGGCTCGATCAAACTTTAGTCAACATAGTTAACCTAAAACCGATCTAGTTCGTTTTTCGTATTTTTTAATTTTGGAGATCTATTTGATCTCAATTTCACTTCAAATTTAATCCCAGACTATCCGTGGTCCATATTTTCCGAAAGTCTAAAAAAAATTTTTCATCTCTAAATATACTTTTCAGCTCGAATGTACTATTCATTATCGAAAAATACTATTCATGACTAACCCGACGTTCAGGCCATTATACATCTAATCCTGTAGCTACAATTTGCAGGATCAGAGTCTAATCCCATAGGCTCTCTCTACAAGTTTGCCTTAATTAAATAAAATTGTTTTCCATGAAGCAATCTAAAAGAGCAAAACCCTTAAAAAGGTTAATTCATTTTCTTTGAATATTTCCAGTAACATCAAATACCAATATGAAAATTTTATTGAAATAAAATGTCCTATTCTAAAATTTACATAAATACAACTCTTACAACCATAACAAATTCAACTATCCGAATTAGTTAGTAAATTGATTCGATCTACTATGAAAATTGAAAGAAACTGCATCACTTTTCATACAATATGTTCTTTTTCTTTATTCATTTTTTTTTCTTTTAACATCATAAATTACTCTCAATCAAAATGAGAAAAAAAAATTAAAAAAGAATAGAAAGGGAGGAAGAAGAATGGAAGCATTGATCCAAAAAAGCAAAACATGAAATTGAAGTATATAATTTGTTACAAAGAAACAATAATAACAAATATGAAAAAATAGAAGAAGATAGATCTTTTTTATCCTGCACCAAGTAACAAAAAAAATGATTGTGTAAGAGAGAAAGGAGGAGAAGAGAGGAGAATAAAAAGAAGAACAAAATATGGTGTGAAGGAGAAGAGAATGTAGCACAAATGAGACTAGTAAAGGAGGATAAAAATATTTTATACCTAGGGTTAGGATAGGTGAAATGACCAAATTGTTTTTTTCATATAAAAGATGAAATTTTTTGAATATAAAATAAAAATGGAAAGTTAGGGTTTTGTTTGTCATTTTATTTCAATAAAATTCTCATATTGGCATGTGATGTTAGTGGTAGGATAGGTGAAATGACCAAATTGTTTTTTTCATATAAAAGATGAAATTTTTTGAATATAAAATAAAAATGGAAAGTTAGGGTTTTGTTTGTCATTTTATTTCAATAAAATTCTCATATTGGCATGTGATGTTAGTGGCAATATTCAAAGAAAAGGAATTAACCTTTTAAGGGTTTTGCTTGGATTGTTTCATGGGAAACAATTTTATTTAATTGAGGCAATCCCATAGAGAGAGCCTACGGGATCAAACTTTGATCCCGCAAGTGGTAGCTATAGGATTAGATGATCCTAATGCCCTATCGTGGTACACATGCCCAAAATCTAGCAAATATCCCGTTCTTCCTTAGTAGACGCGTGTGCATCAGATCCAATTGTCAATTGCTACGGAATTAATCTAAACTACCCCAATCCTATAAATAAAACCAAAAACATCTCATTTTTATAAATAATTTTTCAATTGACATTATCCTTACAAAAAGTCCCCATAGACATGCCATTTTCTATACAAAAATTTATTTTCCAGCGTGAATCCCACCATTCAGAAAACAGGAACCCTACGTGTCTTTTTCTAACACCCTAAAAACCTAATATTTTTTACTGTTATACCAAAATTTTAATTTTTTTTACTTCTTACGTAAAAAAAAGACCCAAGAAGTTAAGAGGACAAGACAATATGTTTAGAGTCCTGAATAAACAATGCCAAACTCCAAACAGTCCTTATAAAATCCTTGCAAAGCTTGAAAAATACCAAGAACATCTATAAAAACATATCCCGGAGAATCAATAAAAATCTAGCAATGCAGTGCACGAAAGAAGAGTCAGTACTTCCACCAACTTAGCATAACCCTCTCCCTAATTAAAGCAAGAAACTATTTGGGAAGATAATGTTTTTTTCTTAGTCAATTATTTCATAGAAGACGTTCAATTTTTTTTTTTCTTTTGAAAGATACGATATTATAGGTAAATTGGCGATTTTGGATTTCCCAACCAAAAAAAATTGTGAAATTTTTTATGCATAGAAAAAATGAAAAAGTAATTTAAATTCAAAGTTAAAAAAGGACAAAATTGATGATATCTCCATGATTTTATGATAGTTTGTTGCTGCATAGCAAGTCCAGGCCAAAAATCTAATCTTCGTAACAAATTAATTTTTATGGACAAGTTATTACTTATTACTAATAATTTTTTATTTTTTATAATCCTTTTATATTCGAAATTTATTGATTCAAATTTTTCTTTTATCAAATTTGCACTAGATAGACCAGCAAAAAGAACAAAATGCTTCCTCCTATATATTTAATTTGTAATTTAAGATTTTACTATTAAAATTAAAAAGTGACTAAATTCATAGAATTTATAAAAAATATTTGTGAGAGAGCATCACCTTTTAAAAAGTCATGATTGTAATATATAATTTCTTAATTTTTAAGAAAATCATAATTCTAATTATTATCTCAATTTAAAATTAACTTATTCTTTTTTCTTTGCAATTTTTCTCATTATATTGATTAAAAAAAATCTCCATTAAATTTTGTAACTTTTAGTGACCATTATTTTTTTACTTTTAGCGATAGATTTGCTTTTAGAATAGATTATTTTTATTTAGCCACGGATACGTCATCTTTTCAAGTGATGGATGTTTTTGCTTTTAGCAACTAGGGTTTTCCTTTTAGCATAATATGTTTCCTTTTAGCGAGGAATTTTATTTTTAGCGGCGGACTGTAATTATTGCTGATAGATTGCAATGGACTTCAAATCGGTGTTAAAAGCTAGGATCCGCTGCTAAGCACGTAGGGATTTTTTGTGCTTTCAATGATTAAATAAAGACCCATTTATGTCATATGAATTTTGAGATAAGAGGATTTTAGATATCCTTTTAATATTCCATTTGGATAAAGATAATCTATTTTCTAGATAAGAATGGACCATGTATGGAGGCCGTTCTAAATGGTATTTAACTTGAGGGACTATTGTATGGATCCTATGTTTTGTCCTATATTTCATTGTGGGCATTCTATATTTTGTTTTATATTTTTATTAGATCAATCACCATATTTATTTCCAATTTTGTTACTAATGTCATTTTTTAAAATTAGATTAAAATATAGGAATATTTTATTTAAAAAAAATAGACAATATGCTTATTAATGTTGAATTGTAATTGATAAAGTTGGATGATAAGCTGATGGGAATAAAACACTCCCTCCATTCCATATTGAAAGGCATACTTTTCTTTTTTCCTATTTGTCTTAGATTATAGCCTGTTTACCTTTTTACATTACAATTAATTGCTTAATTCTCTAATTTTTCTTATTTAATATTTATTGCTATCAACAAATATTAAATTATTTCATATTTTTCACATATACCTATAATAAATATAGGAATAAATTAGTAAAACTACAAGTAAATTATATAATTTCAAGAAAATCAATTGCATTTTTTTTAATTCTTGTGAAATAGAAAGTGAAGGAGTTTGGGATACGTCCATAACTCACGAGATAAAAAATTGATTCTGATATAAACGTGATAATATCGGAACAAAAAATAATATATATATGAGATCAGTTCCATATTGGGATTCTCCATAATTAGGGAATCTGCGATTTAATATGTATTATTGAGAGAAGTTACCAAAATTGATTTTGGTAACTAACATATTAATGGAATATTTTTTGCTACTTAATAATTGATTTATTTCTATTATTAATGTTTAGTAACTGCCAATTTAATTCTCATCATAATTAAGGTAATTTATGTTACATTAATTAGAGTCCTATATAAGGGCTAAATTTCTTCGTTTGGAGAGAAGTGAGAACATTAGAGACATCGAAATTTTATCGGTTTGTCTCATCGCGTATTCGCTCTTTGTCAGAGGAGCTTTTAATTCGTGCATCCATGCTTTCATCCCGTAGTTCGTGACACATGGGTGAAATATTTTGCCGGTAACGTGAAACAATCGATTTTCGTTTTAACGATCTGCGTTTTGAAAGATATTTATATTTATTTCTCGTGATATATCTTGGTATATTTTTTCCTTCAGAAAGTGTGCCTATCAATATAAGATAGAGGGAATACTAACAAATATAAACATTTTTCCGAATCTAATTTAATTATAAAATAAAATGCATCTATTACATATGATATGATCAATTTTTATTTATATTAAAAAGGATATATGGGAATCGAGTAGGATTTTTTTTTTTTTGAAACAAAGTAGGATTGAAATGTTATTACCTGTATAAATTGAAGAAATTCCCTTTTTTGATCCTTATTAGTTTTTAGCTACTTAATACTAATAAATAAATAAATAATCTGTTTTGACTCGTTCAGCTACTGGACATAAAAAGTATGATATGAAGGTTTGTAGGGTTGCTGGAACAAATATTCCATAGGGCATAGCAGTGGAAACTTCAATTTCTCTTATCATATAATAATAACAAATGTAACCAATGAGCGTTTACATATTTCAAGTTCTTCATTTGTATCTAAGTATTTACCCAAATAAAAGATAATTAAATCAGTAGAGGCGAGAAAGATATATATAACGTTTGTTTGCTCGTCATTTGCTTGGGTTTTCTTGTGGAAACAAGTCATTGTACATATCGTCACTTACGTCTTTCATATTGCCATATATTAAATCCAAGTTCTTGATATATGCATCTTTCCAAAGGCAACAAAGACATTGTTATTATCTTTTCTTATCTTTTACTAAATAACCGAATATTAATAAAATATTTTTTTTTCATAAAACTAAATAAACTTTATAACTCAAAAAGTAAATTTGTTTAAATTCAGATGAAAATCCAACAGAAAAATTTAATTGGCATGCCCCTTCATCAAGGATTATAACAAGGCAATTTAGTCATCCTTCATGTGTACATATTAAGTATTTTCGGATGATGTGAAATAGGTGATGTGACAATTTATACACGTGATATTGACCTATAAGTTCAATGATAATAAATAAAATTAATTCCAATTTGTCGTTAATTTCATTTAAGAAATTTATATTAAAATCACAATTTAATAATAATAATAATACAATGCAAAAATATTTTAATTTCAAGTGTTTATATTTTAAGTAATTATAACCCGAATCAACTATGAAAATTATCGAAAATTTCTGCTAGCACTCTAGCTTAAAGCAGTAGTTCACACGCGAGCACACAAATCACTAAAGCCATATGTGCCATGTTAAATGAACATGTGATATGATGATTGGATTAAAATGACATGTTAGAGTAACATTTGCCATATATTTTACATGACTTGATAACATGTCTATTTATGTGAACCCTTGCATTGTGTCATATTGGGCTGGAGTGCGTAGTTTTTATGGTTGATTTCAGCCACAATAATTTTTTATAATATTGTAATTTTTTAGAATTAAGGTATTTTGTATTAAAAATTTTATTTTATTATTATTTGTTTATTATTTTAGTATAAGTCTGATTTGTGGGAAATTAACTCCTACTCTTTGTCACTGGCATAAACTGACAAGAATGTAACATTGCTCCTCTTTTCTAAAATCAATGTTTTAAATTCCAAGGAATGTTGGTTTCAATTCCGGATCACAACTTGTATAAATGAAATTGAATACATTCTTTCAAATGCCCGAACCACACAAATAAAAATCATATGGATTTGACATACATCAGCATAGCCTTGACAGCCTTTGTGTTTCTACTCCAAGCATGGCTAAGGATAAGAAACAACAAGGATAAGAAACTACCTCCCGGCCCAGTAGGGTTCCCTATATTTGGCAGCCTACATTTGTTAGGAACACATCCTCACCGAGCTTTGCATCAGCTCGCCAAAAAATATGGTCCCATTATGCATTTACGCTTGGGCCTTGTGTCGACGATTGTCGTATCATCACCTCAGGCAGCCGAATCATTTCTTAAGACGCATGACCTTGTTTTCGCGAGCAGGCCTCCGCACGAGGCAGCCAAGCACATCTCTTACGACCAAAAGAACTTCTCTTTCGCAGCATATGGCTCGTATTGGCGCAATGTTCGGAAGATGTGCACTCTCGAGTTGCTTAGTAACCTAAAGATCAATTCTTTCAGGTCTATGAGAAGAGAAGAGCTTAGCTTGTTGATTGATTACATTAAGGAGGCAGCCTGTCAAGGCGTGGCGGTGGATCTAAGTTCGAAGGTTGCTTGTCTTAGTGCTGATATGAGTTGTAGAATGGTTTTTGGGAAGAAGTATACGGATAAGGAGTTTGATGAGAGAGGATTTAAAGCCGTGATGCAAGAGGGCATGCATTTAACTGCAGCTCCAAATTTGGGGGATTATATTCCTCAAATTGCATGGTTTGATTTTCAAGGTCTGACTAAGAGAATGAAGAGTGTTAGTAAGGTGTTTGATGAGTTTTTTGAGAAAATTATTGACGAGCATATTCGTTTTAAGGATGAAAACAGAACTAAAGACTTCGTTGATGTCATGTTGGAGTTTGTGGGATCTGAGGAATCTGAATATCGAATAGATAGAGATAATGTCAAAGCCATTATGTTGGTAAGTTATTTCACTACTTAATTTGTTTATAAATAGCCCAAAGGTGGAATTTTTAGAATTTTTTTATTAAGTTCATTTTTTGATTAAACTTCTTCTTCCTAAATTATCTTAGCTTACTATATTAACCCTTACTCTATATATACCCTCCTAAGGCTGTATTTGTATTTAAAGATGATTTATATCTAAAGCTTGGGCTTGAGATCTTTAGTTAAAAAAGAGTAAATTATGTCAACCCATCTCATTGTTTGAAATTATTTTTTTTTCGATAGTCTTGTGTAATATATTTCTACATAAAAAAAGAAATTATATATAGTCCTCTTTTTATTTATAGACAAATAATATATTTCATTGAATATATATATATAGTTCTCTTTTAAGATTTAGATTAAAGAATTTGGTATAATTCTGATACAATTTTTCATGTTGCAGGACATGCTAGCAGGGTCAATGGACACTTCAGCTGCATCGATTGAGTGGGCTTTATCAGAACTGATGAAGCACCCAAGAGTTATGAACAAACTGCAAAAGGAGCTTCAAGAAAAAGTAGGATTGGACAGATTAGTGGAAGAATCAGACTTAGAAAACTTGACATACTTACACATGGTTATAAAGGAAACATTTAGACTCCATCCAATAGCACCATTGCTACTCCCACATAGAGCTACACAAGACACAATCGTTGATGGCTTTCTAGTTCCTAAAGACTCGCGTATTTTTGTAAACGCTTGGGCTATAGGAAGAGACCCGAGTGCGTGGCCTGATGCAGAGAAGTTCTTGCCTCAGAGGTTTCTAGGCAGCAATATAGATGTTCGAGGACACGACTTTCAGCTTCTACCCTTCGGCTCTGGACGCCGAGGCTGCCCTGGAATTCAACTCGGAATTACTATTGTGCGGCTAGTGGTTGCCCAATTGGTGCATTGCTTTGATTGGAAGTTGCCAAATGATATGTTGCATACTGATTTGGACATGGCTGAAGAGTTCAGTCTTGTCACCCCAAGGTCCGAACATCTTCTTGTTATACCTTCTCTTCGCCTTCATCTCTAATTTCAATATTATGAACTACTCCATCAGTTTCAAAATAATAGTTTCACTTTTATTTTCAGTTCAAAAAAAGTTCAATTTTATTAATATGAGACATAATTTTTACTTATAGTTTACCGATTGTGCTTTTAATTATATCATGTATTATTATTATTATTATTATTATTATTATTGTAAAATAATGACTAATATTAGAATATAATATAACTGAAAAATGTAAATTCTATATATCAATTTGACCTAAGTGAATTATATATAAATGTAGAGATATAAAATTAAGGTATTAAATATTATGTTTTTAAGTTTTATTAGAAACTGGTGTATAAAATTGAATGAAATTTGTTGACTGAAAAATTAAATAAGAGTATCATAAGCAATTCACAAATTAAGTTTTTATGGTATAAAAATAGTAAGTGGATTGTATTTTTGGATAAAAAAATAGAACTATTATTTTTGGTACATAAATTCCAACTTTACTTGTGATTGTTGCATTAAAAGTGGTAGTCTAATTAATTTTTATTTAAAAAACTTTCATTGACTTGCTGTTTTCATATATAATATCGACCGGCTCATAGTGAATGCATGTGATTAATTAATTTTATAAATACGCCATTTACATTTCTTTTTCTAAATTTTGAATAAAAGAGCATTTTAAAACTAATTCATTCTGATTCCATAATAAATAACTAAGAGATCAGGGGTTATTGGTCCGCGTAGTATGTTATTTGGAATTTTTTTAAGTGAGTTTTCAGATTTAATTTTTGTTTCTCATATAAAATGTACGCTATTAAGAGAATTGCTTTTAATCATGGGTCTGATAATATCTCACTCCGAAGGGTCATAGACCAAAAAAAAACTAAGACATAATCATACACGTAACCAAAATGATTTATGTGCATTTTATTAATTATATTTGCTTGCTAATAATATGTTAAATAATAATTTAAATCTCTTATGAAAAAAATTAAATCAAAGCCAAAAGTAATTGTAGAATGATTGAAAAAATGCATGCTCTTTTTGTTTCTAAATTTGAAAAAGAAAAAATTCTAAATTAATTTAGGTTTTATGGAGTATGGGCAAGTGGGCAACTAGCTAAAGATTGATTAGTTAGCGAAGAATATATATACACACACTACAATTTAAAAATTTTTATTGAAATGTTATTAATCTAAATGTTAAAGAAAAACTATAATAACCATGTAATTAATTAAAAAAAACCGCACAGATAATTACAACTGACAGTAAAATAGAAATATAACTGAATTAAAAATCCTAAATATTACATTTCCTATAATATCAATGCCCGAATAGTAATAACGTATCAATCCATTAAATTAAAGTTTTATTCCAAATTTATATTTTCTTAATTTTATAACCAAATTTCGTGGTCTGTCCAATTAGATATGATTTTTATATTTTAATTCAAGAACTAGTGGACGTATTTTTAACTAATTGAATTTTTGTTTATAACTACGAGTGATGTTTCTTTTAGGTGACCGAATATGGTTGCTCAATCTCTAGCTAGAGCAGCTATCTCTCTATTGGTCTCATAGGTGTTGGAAATAGGGATATTTATTTATTAAAGAGTTTGAAATACGCTCATAACTCACGAAATGATAAATTGATTCCGATATAAAAGTGATAATATCGAAATAGGAAATAGTATATATACAGGATTAGTTTCATGTTAGAATTTTCCATAATTAAGGAATCTACTATTTAATATGTAATAATTAAGGAAGTTACCAAAATTGATTTTAATAACTGACATATTAATGGGATATTATTTTCTACTTAATAATAAATTTATTTATATTATTAATATTTTGTAACTGTCAATTTAATTCTCATCATAATTAAGGTAATTTAGGTTACCTTAATTAGAGCTCTGTATAAAAGCTAAAATTTCTTCATTTGAAGGGGATAGAAAGTTTAGAGATACCGAAACTATGTTGGTTTGTCTCTTCGCATATTCTCTCTTTGTCTAAGTAATTTTTAGTTCGTAGATATATACTTTAATCCCGTAGTTCGTGACACATGGGTAAAAAATTTTGCCGGTAACGTGAAATAATTGATTTTCGCTTCCACGATATATGCTTCGAGAGGTATTTATGTTTACTTCTCGTAATATATCTAATATCTATTTCCTGTTGTTGGTATCAAACCCCAAATTTTTACGTTCTGGCTTCTTTATTTTTTAGATCTATTTTCTGTGAAAATTCATATATGATTTCAAACTGAATAATATGCATATCGATACTATTGATGTATGTATGTATTATTTTAGTCTATACATATATATATATTTGTGTATTTATACATGAAAAAATTAATTTAAAAATCTATAATTAAAATTTAAAGTGAAAATTTTTTATTTTTGACCATACCATTGAACTCAGAAATCTCGAAAATCATATCCTAGAAAAAATTCGATAGCCTAAACCCACCAATAAGGTGGCACGTGGCATGCACGTGCCACCAACACTGGGCATATGCCAAAGGGCATGTCCCAGGCGTTCACTAGGCCCATAGGCCTGAGTGATGCATCACTTAGCGACGTGGCTCAATCAAAGCATGACACATGGCCCAATGGTGAAGACCCACATGTCAAATGATGTGGCAGGATGGGTTCAGATCGTGCTATTTGTCACCACATGAACCAACCAAAAGTTACCACGTGGCAACCAATATAGCTGACACATGGTGAGGGTCCTGCTATGTGGCTTGATATGTCATACCGTGTGGTATCCACGTGGCAGCATGTGGTGTTGGCACGTGGCAGGTGCTTCCAAATACGTGGCTTGATGAGTCACGCCATGTGTCGACACGTGATCCAGTCAGGATCTGCCATATGACAGATTATAATCCCACCACATGGCACATGTAGGTCCACCTTGGATGCCATGAGGACCAATGATTAATTGCCACGTGGTAGACTGTGGTTTTGCAACGTAGTACCTGTTAGTCCATCTAGATGACACGTGTCATCTACGTGGATCAATGTGTGGTCGCCACGTAACAGGCATGGATCTAACATGATGACATATGGCCCAGTAGGTTCATGCCATGTGACAAAGTGACTCAGCTGGTGCATGGTGCATGTGGCAGGTGAGGCCCACACCTTCGCCAATGCTGGAGCCATCCTCCGACCTCCAAAAGCTTAAATTTTTTTCTAATATGATTTTGTCAATTTTTATGATTTTTTGGTCATTTTTTGGAAATTTTTTGTGTATCATAAAATATTTATTTTTGGATTTTATTCCAATAAAAATTATTTTAAAATTGATAAAAATTGAGAAAATTATTTTTCTACCTTCTTAAATTTTCAAATTTATTTAAAAATTATATTTTATTGATATTTCTTTGTTTGTTAATTGAAATGAGTTTCAATCATATGTGTATTTATATATGAGTGTTTTGACTATTTATATACTATTATGAGTAACTGTTTGTCCTTATTTTTAGATTGAAATGAGTTTCAATCATACATGTTTGTGCATGAATATACTTACCATTTAATTTTTTGTTATGTGTGATAGAAATGGTGATGATAAGGACTTTTAAATGTCTACGAATTTCTCAAGGTATTATAAAAATCGAAGCAAAAGTGCAAATGATTTGTAAAATGAGGATGCATAAGAAGGTCCGAGCTAATAATATTGATGCAATAATGCATCATATTTTGTGTATGCATGAAAAGATGCAAGAATGCATTTGGGTTGGTGGCCTAGAATGAGGGTGGAATCATAAGTTGATTTTTGATATCATGTGTGAATCATTTAGTTACCATGTGGCACTCTAGAACTTATTAGTTGAGTGCTGGAGTGAACATTATAGAGAATCCATAATTCAATTTTTATATATGGTAGCTAAATGGAGAGTGTTTAGAAACAACACTCAGTCTAAGTTGGTGCTCAAGAGTGGACATAAAATGTATCGTCCATGGTCTCATGATCTTGATGCGTATGGTCATTAATTCAGTTTCAATGACTAGGTTAGATTTGGATCTATTGAGTTTCTGAGTTATTAACATGAGTGTTAATTTATTATTGGTTAGCAGATTTTTTGTTAGGATTTATGTTTCCCATTACTAGAATAAAGACAAGTATGTCTTATCTTATTTTATAAGTTATTTTGAGATTGTTGGATATTTAATGAACGATTAAATAAATAATTTTATTTGTATTTTGGATATTATGTTGGCTTTTATCATTTATTATAAATATGTTTATTTTATTGTTAATTGCTTAACAATATTTTATGAGTAAAATGATTGCATAATAATTGAGTTAAAACTTAGATTATCTTATATATAATATCATTAAGTTTAAAAACTTAATGTCCAACAATCGATATTTATTATGCATGACATTTTAACCTTTAAGGTTAGACATTAGGACTTAGAGAGTAATTGGTAACTTTAAGTAACCTTTTCGAATTTGAGCTAATAGACAATTTTATTAGATTAATTTTTTAGATGCATAGTAAATAACATGTATTGTCCGATCTCCTTTAAAATTATGCAACAATTGTTCCATTACTGATCAGAGGATCTAAATGGATAATGTAAATCTACTATGTGCTTGAAGAGTAAAAAATTTTAGAAACCTTAAGTTTGATTATAATTGAATCTGAGCATGGCACCATAGTTTAGTATAAGGGCACTAAGATGCTTATGTGGCATGAAAAAAGATATTTCACTGCTTGTATCATATTACTAAGTGCAAATAGATTATGACATCACTAAGTAATTCTGTAAGTGTCAAAATGCAATGGATCTGTGGATTGCATTGTAAGAGAAAAATTTGGAGAGGTGTGTCTTTGACTCAGTTTCAATCATTAGTGATCAAATTTTTGATATTAATCAAAAAAATCTTATCGTATAATGTGAAAAAATCTAAGAGAGATGGAAAATATAATAAGTGAGCTTAGTGAAGTTGGTCATAAGATGATTAATGAACAACAGGTTCAAGTTGTTATTCATCCTTTACCCAAGAGTTAGGAGCATATGAAGATACAACTAACTTATATGGATAATATAAAGACATTTAGAAATGTTGCTTGTCATTTAAAACTTGAAGAGAATCGTATGGTGGTGATTAAGATCAATACCGAAGTGCATATGTATGGCACAGTCCCATTCTAGTAGAATGAGTTCTAATCAGAACAAGAAAAGAAACCTCAATGGGAAGAGTAAGAAAAAGGCTCGAAAGCCTAAAAGACGAAAGATCAAATAGAATTACATAAGGTCTAAAGGCAATAAAAGGATAAATATTTCAAGTGTGAAATACTTCTTCAACTACCAAAAGAAAGAATACTATGCAAGAGACTACAATACGTCCCAAATAGGTTCACCATCTTGACTTATGAGTGAGTAAAAATCTATGTATCTAGTCATGTCTTTCTACTAAATTTCATTCTTTATGGGTGATAGATTCAGGTGTAATAGACCACGCAACAAAGGATCGAGATACGTTTATCTAGTTAGTTTCTATTTTTACTTTAATGAACTTGGTTTCATTTACATTTTAAGGATAACAACGCACACTATATTTAGATGATGCTTAATATGGTTATGATTTTATTTTGAACGATTTTATTATTATGGATATTGATCCTAATTATTGGAATACTACTAATTTTTCATTAATTTCTTCTTCTATTTTACATTGTTATGAGAATAATGTAAAATTATGGCATGATAAATTATACTATATTGGCCCAGACTAAATGAGTCAAATAGCCAAAGTAGGATTGATAGATGATTTGAATAAGCTTGAATTATCTACCTATGAGCATTGCCCGAAAAGAAAACTAGTAAGAAAACCATTCGAAAAAAGGAACTAGGATAGAAAACTCCATTGAAATTAATCCATTTTGATATTTATGATCTAATGAATGTTAGGGCAAGGCATAGAACCTACTATTTTTCATCACTTATGTAGATGACTATACTAGGTATGGCCATATTCATTTGATTTCTCACAAGTTCGAAACATTGAGTTGCTTTAAAATTTTATAGATCTTGTTAAGAATCAATTAGATAAGATAATTAAAGTTTTAAGAACCGACCGTGGTCGAGAAAATCATTCTAAAGAATTTAAAGCTATATGTGATGAAAAAAAAATTGAACATCATTTGTATGATGGCCTAAGCTAGTTTGCCCATCTCCTATTGGGAAGATGCTTTATCAATGGTCACATATGTTCTAAAATGTATACCCTCCAAGTCTATTACTTTCACTCCTTATAAGTTATGGATTTATCGTAACCTGATCTAAGTCATTTTATGACTTTGGGGTTATGTTGCTTATGTCCATAATACCTCAAGTAAATTTAGTAAATAAGGACCAAGAGGTAAAAGAGTATCTTTATACGATATTCTGATGTATCAGAAAGGTACGTATTTTTGGGTAAGTAAGCAAATGGTTCAGTAACATAATTTAAATCACGAGATATCATATTTTTGGAAAATGAGTTTTCAAAGTTACACGAAGTAAATCAAGACTTTACTTTTTTATGAAACTCAAAAATATGAAATACCCGGATCTCTCCATCCGAGTGGGAGAAAAATTGAAAAAGAAGATTAAAACTCTCTTCTCAACAGTCTGACTGTTTAGGATTCATTCTCTAGTAGAAGGATGAACATGCCTAACTTTAGTGGGAGTATGGACATTCGGGATCCTTATTTGAGTGGGAGCGTAAAGCTTAATTTCAGTGAAAGTATTCTGAACTATGATGAATATATGAGACATGTTTATCAAGAATTTGAATTGCAAAATTCTAAAAGGAAAAGTGTTTCATGATGATGATTTTTTAGTTATCCCACAAGAATGCCCAGCTAAAGATAAATGGATTAAAGTGATGGCAAAAGAAATAGCATCTATGAGATTGAACCATGTTTGAGAACTGGTTGATTTACCTGAAGGACACAAGTCATGTCATATGTTTGGATACAAGTGGCATGACACATTAGCAGTACGTCACCGAAAAAAAGCCATATCACAGGATATGTTAGCATACTGTTTCATATGCCTGGACACACGTGACCTCTTTCGATGATGTGGCTGCTGACGTGTCATGCCATATATGCCCAGGCATATGACGAACGTGCCATGTCAACATTTCGGAAATAATTATTGTCGAAAATCGATCAAAATAATTTTTTATGCAAAAATGTGACAAGTTCAGTGATATTTAAATTACGAAAAATAAATCAGTTATTTTTGAACGATTAGACGTAAATCTAGTGACTATTAATGAAATTGACCTGTAAAACAGACTTACATTCCCTTTTTAGAGGTATGTTATTTGGCCTTCACATCTAAGCGTGAAGGGCCAAAAATATAACATTAATTATGAGTTAAATATAGTCTTAGAAATGGCATATATAAATGTATTTCATTATTTTAAGGGACATTTTTCAATAACAATCTTTAAGAGCAAATATAATAAATTTTGAATAAGAATATAAGCGTATATTTAGTCATTAT
This sequence comes from Excoecaria agallocha, assembly GCA_037975025.1. Lineage (NCBI taxonomy): Eukaryota > Viridiplantae > Streptophyta > Magnoliopsida > Malpighiales > Euphorbiaceae > Excoecaria > Excoecaria agallocha. Next base: position 113,755,472 of record CM075807.1, on the reverse strand, counting down.
CTCTTATATAAATTAAAGTTGATAATTATCTGTATTTTCAAATTCATTCAGTAAGTTCGTTTAGTCATTATCTCTTGTATAAATCAAAGTTGATAATTATACGTCCTGTCAATTTCATTTAGTGAATTCATTTATATTTGGTTAAAAAGACAATAAGTTGACCTAAAAAAAAAGCAAATTTTGATTATGTCCGGAATGAATATCTTTATAATCTTTTCTGAGATTGAGTTCAATTGAAAAAGCAAATTTGAAAAATCTGTATTAAAAATTGAGAACAGTTAAAAAAAATTATTTCGTGACACTTTGAAAATTTCGAGCTACTAGCTGGAAAAAATCACTTGAAAATACAAAATTTCGATGGAGTTTGGATAAGGGAGATTCTGATAGCTAAGTCAGAAATTATGATGAAAATGAACACTACAAGAAAATACCCAAATAGCAACGGAAATTTCCGTTGCTAATCAAAATTATCAATCCGATGAGTTGTTGCAAATTTGACCGTTGCTATTATTTAGTAATAGAATTTGAATTCCTTTGCAAAATCCAACTAATAAGTTTCCGTGAATCAGTCAAAATTATCAACGGAATAACATTTTCGTTGGTAAATTTAGCAACGGAATTTGTAATTCCATCAGTAAATTTAGGCACCATTACAAAAAAATTTGGATGAATTTTTCATCGTTATTCCGTCACTAAAATATTATTGATTTGTTACAAAAAATTATTATTAATTTTCACAACAATCAAAAACTAGAAAATCGTTGGAGTTGACAGACTACCACCAGTTTAGATGATTATAACACCTTATTAACTTAAAATAATTGGAGACTGCTAGCATGCATATTATATTAACTTTTTATTCAAAATGATGAAGAAAGCAATAACAGTGTTGATTTTTGAAATTACAGAGTCAATGACAGTCCAATAATCTATTATTTCTATAACTCCTTACTAATTAATGTGCACTTACAACTGTTGGATGAGCTGCAACTTCTCCCTTGAATCCAGCAGTTCCCATTCCCATATCATCAGATCTGGGCCGACAAGCACCAGATGAGAACCTCTGAAGCCTGTCAATAGTGCTCATGCTTGGCAACTTGTCAAGACCCAGTGGCTCTTCCAAACTTGACATTTCTGAAGTAGAAGTGAGATAAAAGAAATTAAGGTTCAGTCCAGAATGATTACAGAGAGCTTTTTGTTATCAGCATTCACCTAATAACAGGGAAATTTAGTAAGTCATGGTCTAACCAGATGGAACATAGATATCTCAAACTATAGTTCACCGACAGTCCTATGGAAGTAAATTATTCAATATGGCTCCTATTGATAGTGTGTTAGCAAAGTCCACTAGCATGATCACGTTGCCATTTCAATTTATAGTGATAAAGGAAGCAATTCTTCAGAACAATAGTTGACAAATATTGCAAGTCTTTACAATATCAGAAAGGGAATTATTTAAGAACTTGACTAGACAAAATGCCAAGCAAATTTCTAATGCATCAAGTTACAGAGTTCTCAAGACTTCAATTTTTCTACAATTGGAAAATGGCATTTGATCTGGACCATAATTTTCATCCAATTTCAAATGTTTCAAAAATTTATTCCATTGCATAGAAAACAAAGAAAATTTATTCCAATTTCATATGTATCAAAAATTCATTTTATCCCATACATCAGTTTTCAGAAAAATTACACTGTTAGACAGTTTTCTCTCCATGTGTAAAAGGAAGATAAAGAAGGCACCATAAAATCTCAATGTCTGTCTACAAGCTCTACTCCAATAACAAAAATGGTAGCACGTTACTAATCTAGCAAGTGGTTCAAATCATCAACAGGAACAAATAATTAAAAATTGAAACTATGAAAAGTGAATAAACAATGATCCAAATTCATAAAACAAATAGCAGTTATTAAATTATTCATCAAATCACCAACTACAATACTATGAAAAACAAGAAATCATCAGTTTATATATTCAAAATTTAACAAGTAAATAAATGTTGCCAAATGCAGCAAACAAAATGGCAGATCTAAAATGGCATTTTCAAAAAAGCAACGATTCGCTCATAGATCTAAATCCCAAACACTTGCACCAAATACTGAAAATAAAATGGTAGAAATGAGCTTAATAATTTAGAGATCTAAATATGCTTTTTACCTTTGTTTAATTGTAAGGTTGAATTCCATACAAAAAGAATAAGATTTTAAAGAGAAACTTGTATGGGCTTAATTTTCAATAGAAGATATTATGAGTTTGTAAATATAAAAGATAGATTAGTAAGAGAATCAAATATGTAAAATTTAGCAACTAAAACACAGACTCATGTAACATATAGTTTTTTTATTCATTCTTCAAGGACAAACAGCTGAAAAGGATAACCATCTTCATCACTTATGACAAGTTCAACCATACCATCTATGGGTGTTGTTATCACTTGTTTGGTGTAATCTGGCCAAACTTCTAGAGGAAATTATTTACAAAATGAAAATGCAATCCCTCATGCTTTGTGATTTTTCTAAACTTGATATTCTGATTCGTTATTCATGGTAAAAGTAATGACGCTGGCTGCCTTGCTCATGAGCAGATGAAAGATTGATAAGCAAATAAATGTTCATAAAGTTGGAACAGGACTTCATATGTCACTACCCAAGATAAAATGATAATATATGGAATCACTTACAGTATGAACATGAGACTAAACAATGGGTATACCTGGTAAATTAAAGACTCACAAGAAAAATTAAAAATTTACTTAAAGAAGACAACAATCTTTAACTTGAAAGCCAAATAACTAAACAATGGGTATGACCAATAAATCAAATTGTTATTTCAAGCTGCTCATCGCTCATCAACGAGCGCTATTTTATTGTAACAGAGAGGGCAAATGACAAATAAGAAAAGTTAAAATACATGAAAGATTCTATTGATAGAAGAAGAATGAAAACACTGGCGAACATGGGGATCATATTCTAAACTCTTAAGGTAGGACATGTTTGTCGAACTGTTTATCCGAGAAGGGCTAAATACGTGAAGTAGTTCAGTTTATTGGACTGCTTGTTATGATATGTTATATATATACGGGCATCTAAATTTAATTCAATAATTTATTTGAATACCTAAATTTTAACGGTGATCTATTGAGCACTTATACCTGTCCATTATAAATAATTAATACAAATTTATTCTGAATTCAAAAAATTAAAGCGTGTGACACTCAACTACATTGATCAGCATTACACAATATAAAAATAAAAAATCCATCAAAATATTTAAGAAAATTAAGCTATTCTGTTTTCAATTTTTGCCAGTTTTATTATGCATATGGGACATATATTTTAATTATAATGATTTAAATGTTATATCAGTGTAATTGAGTGTCACATATTCTAATTTTGTAAAATAATATTAATTTATATTTATTATTTATAAAATTGATAAATATAGATATTTAATAAATTATTATTAAAATTTAAGTATTTAAATAAATTATGAAATTAAATTGAAGTGTTTTCGTATGTATCTAAATATTGATTGATTGGTATATATTTTTTACAAGAATACAAGCAAAATCACATCGTGATAACTACTTTATAGTATTAGTTATTATTGTACGGCAGCATAACAATCATATCATATTGCTAACATATTTTTTCAAAATATTTTAAATTATTATCTTAATTTACATAAAATAGTAATTTAAAAATAAATTACAATGCTATATATATTTAAATTTGTATCAAATGTGTTAAAATTACTACAATAATTTAAAACAGTATAAACGGATACAATATCTGTTAAATTATTGTTATAAAATAATTTTATTTTCTCTTTCTGTCTTAAATTATATTTAGCAGTGTACATATTTTGATATAACATTTAAATGGTTATAATATTTCAAATATATTGTTAAATTATCACCTTATATAAAATAAAATAATAATCTCAAATATGCTGCCAAAAATTTACAGTAATAGGATTATTAAGCGTGCGATTAGATTGTGACATTGAATTGCTGCGTGGTAGGATTGTGACATTGATACATGGTACCTGTGATTTAATTACTTATTAAATAGTACCGTAAAATACAAAAATAGAATATTAGTATAATTTATTAAAATAGTTCTTAGCATCTTACATTATTGATTACCAAGTACTATCATCCAACATTGTTTAATGAATGCCATGTTAATTAATAAAAAGAAAAAAAGAAAAGAAAAGAAAAGAAAACCTTTTAAGTGCCCAATAGCTGAATATTAAATGAAAATATGAATTAGTTATAAAATAAAACTTCACTAATTCATTGTTTTGATAGCCACATGCTTGCCAAGAGGGGTCAATTTTGGGCATAAATTCAACATTTTCTTGCGAAATGCTGAACGGATTAAGTCATGGAATAGGTCAACTACTATTTACTTTTTTTAGGCAAAATTACAATGTTTTTTAGGCGAAATGTACATCCAAGCTCATGTAACTTTAAAATTTTTGTCATTAAATTCTTAACGCATTTTCTTAAATTTTTCTTTTTCGTTTAATTTAATTTTTGCTGTGTTCTTTTGATATTTTAATTTATATTTTTATTTTAAATTATATTTCTTTTTCTCTCAAAATTTATTTTTATTTTTAAAGCTCGTTATAAATTATAAAATTTACTAAAATATTTTCAATTAAAACTTTTATAATATTCTAAGCGAGTATATTCTATATTAGAAACTATTTAAATTGTATAGAAGCAAAAATATAAAGCTATTTAGATATCTGAAAGTTATTTTGAAGACTTCAGTCTAAGGTTCTTAACTCTTCTCAAATTTTTCCTGTGCTCATTATTATTTTTCGAGCTAAAAGAACTCCTCATGTATTAGAGTACAATTTCTGCTTTATTCATCATGAATAGTTGAGCATCCATATATATATATATATATATATATATATATATATATATATATATATATATATATATATATATATATATTAGTTTCATAAACTATTTCAGAAACTAAATCTATTTCAGAGTTTATAATAGACCAAGTATTTCCTATTAATGGGTGCATACACTAGGCTCTCATTTAAAAACAAGGAGAATTTTTCATATTTTCCTTTCACTTATTCCTGTAAGGACAAGAATCAACCTTGCCTCTTTTTGAATCACAAATCCAACAACACGAGCAGTTGTTGGATGTTTTCCTTTCAAGCATTTAGATTCTTTCCCACATAATTTTTTTTTTAAATGCTTCAATCTATGTTTGTCCCTAAAATTGGCTCTTCGCTCGATAAATTTATAGGGCCTATTTAACTTCTTTCTCTCATTTCTCCCACTCTTGATATTCCTTTTTTTCTTGTACCTTTGAAATTTCTTCTTTCCAGTTCTCAATTGATTGTCATTTCTCAAACACACATAAATATTATTAGAACATATTTAACTTGACGACGACGACTCTTGTTTCGATAAGGAAGCCGCTTTGCATTTTGCCTTTACTTTGAGGATCGGTACAAGCCTTTAATTCTCATGACGTATTTTCCTGCTTGTATTTTTCCTCCAGATCATGAAGAGTCGAGAGGCCGTTTTTTCTATTTCAAAAAGATAGGTTACACATATTTTTGATATAATTTTGAGTAAGATTGTTTAAATTATAATAATATTTCCAAAATTCACATGCATCATTTTCAAAATAACACATCACATATTTGCAATTTCACCAATACCATTAGAAATTATTCTTTTTCCAATGATTATATCGCCATCTAAAAGCCGTGTAAGTCTCTTTTAATGCATATACCTTTTTTTTTTAAGATTATATTCAGTTAAGAAACAAAAAAGAATATGTATATAGATTTTTGAATGGGTCCAACGATGTACATCAATCAAATATAATTATTTTTGAATAAGATCCCACCAGCAAGTGGACATGACATTCACTTTATATATATATATATATATATATATATATATATATATATATATATATATATATATATATATATAACTCAAAAATGCAAATAGTAAAAAAGAACAGATATGAATATAGAATACAAAAAAAGACATTAACTGACACCCAAAACATGTAATGTTGGGACATGTGAATTTGAGGTATCTACAAATACATTATACCTTTGATAATGATAATAGCAATGATCCAAACCCACGCAGATATAAAACTACACAAAATAATCAGAACTAAAGGGCTTGAAAAAATGAGGAGCCTGAGTCTCCAAAAAATCAAGTTCGTGTTTGAAAAGGTGCATATACAAAGCCCAATCACCATGACCAGAACAACTAGGCATCGGCATAACATACCCTGTATCACCACCCCATGGAACATGATAAGACCCAAACACAGCCTTGCCCCATCCAAAATCCACTTCACCTATTGGGAACCTTTGCCCTGATGATACCACAAATCCCGGCCCTTCTTCTTTAACATTTGTATATATCTTTGACAATGCTGCCTCTGGCCTATGTGCCTCTACCCAGTCTATTAGCCCCAAGTAATGTTCCTTTGTCGCTGATTTTTCCAACACTTCATGTACCTTGTTTGCCACCCAACTTAGTTTATTTTCACTAACTTCATCTATTCTTATGCTACCATATGGTATTGAAATCACATTTCCAAAATAATTTGACATCTTTTCACTTAACCTACTCCTCCCATCCACAATTATCCCCATTTTTGAATACTTAATCTTTGTAGTACCATTCGGCTGCTTGTTTTCCATCCAACATTTGGCTATAAGTTTCCACAAGTAAGCACTAAACGACTCCAGCTTTGTCGTTTTATACCCATTGGTGCTTGCAAGTGATTGAAGATGTGTAATTTCTTTGGCTTTAACGTGATAGATTCTACTTATTAGATAATCATCACATAGGGGCTCAGCTTTTATGGGAGGTTTGAATGATGAAATAGGGATATATAAATTGTCAAAGTAAGTATCTGTGCAAACGACAGGTCGTCTAGGGTTCAGTAAAGATCGCCTAAAGGATGGGAGAATTGATATTGGTTTTGATTGTGCCGCTTCTGCCCATGATACAACAAACATGTTTGTAGTATAGGCGTCTGCTATCCGATGGTCGAATGTGCACCCCACCACTATGCTTCCACACGTCAATTCCGTCGCCTGAAAATTTCTTTCTAATTATTACTTATTAAACAAAGTTGAACCCAATCAATTTTTTTTTTACTTACTCAAATGACTTACACCATATTTATAACAGTAGGACAAATATTTATTAATGACAAATATGATGAAACAATTCATATTTGTCACATCATTATAAACAATTCATATTTCTAAAACTCCCCTATAAAGAACTATTTTAAAGATCCATGAAGAAAATTTCAAGATAAAATATGTATAAACTTTAAAATCTATCATTGATAGATTACTTAACTTGTATGGTGCATTCTATCAAATATAATCAAATGTTTAGTTTATAAATGAGGAGTTCGCCTAATTAAACAAACAAATAATTTAAAATGGAGATAGGTGTTGACATACATGCAGAACCAATACAAAATCATGTTTATTTGTAATCAACAAAGGACAAACTAACATGTTATAGTTGAATATTTAGGGTTTGTACCACACTCAAAAGAAAAACAAAGGATGATTTTTTTTAGTTAGCTAATGGAATCGTACCTAATAAGAAGATGAAAAATCACTATTAGTGAGGATATAACATATGTTAAAATTAATTCGAATTAAAATCACAAAATTTACTTGTAATTTGTAGGTAGTGTTTTGTCATTTTTCATTTTGATATATATCATATATCTATTATGTAATTCGTATAATTAGTGATTTGTTATTTTATTATTGGGTGCTTTCTATCCTATTAGCTGACTGGAATTTTCATTCAAGAAATTAGTGCAAACTGACAATTTTTAGTGGTAAAAGTCGATAAAAACAAAATATTAAGACATATTTGACTAGTAGAAAAATAATTGGGGCCAAAGAAATTGCCATTAACCCATAAAGTACGAATATTTTCCAATTTTTCTTAAACGTTGAAGTACATGTGCTGAACCGGAGGATGCAAGCGGTTTATTGAAAACGAGTGAATTCTATTCTATTTCATTTATGATGGACGTGCATGAACTTCTCCATAATTAAATTTTCAAAATTTACAAATCGAAACTATAATTAATTTATTACAATGCTCCGTGTTGGTTGATAAAATTCTTGTATTGCTCCACTTAGTCTACGTACGAGTGGAAATAACTTGCATTTTAAGTAGTTAGAAGTGTATGTGTATAAATATGTAAAAGGGTCTAAAAAGACTATATATATATATATATATATATATATATATATGCTTCAGGGTCTTCTCTAACACGTCATACTCTAATATTACTTGCATACGTAAAAGGAAAAAAAAAAAGTCTAAAATAATTTTATTTTCAAGAAATGTCCGAAAGATGTATGCGATTTTGTACCGCTTGAATTTCCTCGTCTTATTTCCTGAATATGGTAGCAATTTTGTTTCTTGAAATAATTAAAAATCAGATGTGTGAGATATATTTTTGTAAATCAAATTATTTAATTTTGATATGGAGCTCTCAGTGTGTTAATTAAACATAATACTTCATAATAATTAGTATTAAATATAATTATAAATAACAGGACTATGCATATTTATATTTGAGATAAAAAAAAAAAATTAAAGTTAAAAACCTGGAGAGCAAGTGGAGCATCGTTGTTCTTTGGAGGGACAAGTTTGGCTTGAACAGTTTGATCAGGATTATAGAGGTTAAGGTGTTTAAGCTCAATATCAGCAAATGCCTCATGAAACAGGACGCCGTGGTTGTTGCAAAGAAGCTCAGGCTCACCTATAGAGTTAGCCACAATTTCTCCGGCGAAGGCATAGTAAGAGACCAGAACTTGAGCCATGGCTTTCTTTAGGACACCAACCATTGACCCAAAATTCATGTTTGGTTTCTTGTAACAGAAATAAACACTAACATCTAGTGGAGGAAGAAGCAAGTCTAGGTTTGACAATGGAAGCCAATGTTCTTGGAGCGGTAGTGCCGCTGCCACCAACTCTTTTTTGTTCACTGTAACACTGAATAAATTGCCTTCTGTTTTCGAATCCATCGGTAGTTTACTGTCTGATTTTAAGACTTTCGTCATTTAATAGGATGCGATGCAATTTATAGACAAAATTATTGGTCATACGAATAAGATGAGGCTTTACCAACAGTTGGTGCTGTTGGTGCGAGGTAAATAACTCAGAATTTTTTAGATGAAATTATAAATTTAATTTATGTTTCGCACATAAAACGTAGGATGTTAGAAAAATAACTCTTAATTTATGAGTTAAATAATATTTTAACTCTAAATTAATCGATTCCAATTAAAAAAATCAAATCAAATATCGAACCATGATAAAAAAAAAAAGGAAAATAAAATAATAAAGCTTTGTTAGATTGTCCATGTACTATAAGAGTAGGAAGAAAGTGACTCATTAATTAGCCATTCTTTTATCGTTATTTGTTAGATTGCTTTCCACGGTAGGTTAAGTAGCCATTACGTGCGTGAGTTATTTTTATTAATTAATCCATATAAATATTTTTTAAGACTTGTAAACATGAAATTTAACCATCAAAATTAATTAATTCATTCATCCATCAAATTGGCTTTTCACGGTAAATTAACAAAACAGATAAACGTACAACAAATCACAATCCATTACCATTATCCACTCAAAATTTAAAGCAAAGATTACAAGAAATTTATGTGGGCTTAATTTACAATAAAACTTTATGCAAGCTTAGGGGAAAGCAGTCTAATAAGAAAATTTTGGTAATATATGCGGCGACGTGCCTAGCTACATACGCATGGGAGGGGCCATCGCCCCAAATTATTTATTTATTTTTTTTCCAAATAAATTGTACACTACTGGGTTCACTTTCTACCTGGTTTTACAGGCATATGATTTTTTAGAGTCAAAGGTTATTTTTACCACCGTACTTTTTAAAATAATTAAAAAATGTCACTAAATTTTAATTTTGATTGTTTTTATTTTTAAAATTTCAAAATAAAAAGAAAATGTGATTATTTTGTGCAAAAATTAATCACACAATGCCATATATCCTTCATTTTAGTGGAAAAATATGTCCATTTCACTAACTTTAGAGACAAAAATCACATATTTTAAAAAGTTCAGTAAAAAAAATTCTACTTTACATTTTTAAGACACAAAATTGAAGTCCAGTGGTATTTTCTAATTATTTAGAGAAATTCAATGGCAAAAAATGATATTTTCTCTGCTTCACTAAATTGTCAATTATTAGAAATAAAAAATTATCCCACCAAATTGTCACTTTTAGTAAATTTAATATAACATTTAATGTATAATTTGAAACTTTACTTTTCATATAATGTAAATAAATATTTAATAACTTAAGTAATATTTTTTTCTGCACAATTTAACATGATAATCTAAATTAAAAGATTCTATTTTAGTCTATTCAGTATAAATTTTCGTAAAAATTAACAAAATTAACAATTAATTATTTTAGTATTAGTGATTTATGTAAAAAGTAATAATTTAATAATGTGGTTTTGTTGAGAATTAGTGGGCGGAGTAGGAGAAAACTAGGAGAGGGTTTGTTATAATTAGGTGCAATTCGTTTTGATCCGATTTGTTTTTGGTTTCGCCTTTCGTACCAAAATAAAAATTTTAATGGTTTGGTAAGAAATGGAAATAGTTGGAGATTTGAATACTTTAAATCAAAATTTGATTTTTTTTTACAGTCAAAATAGCAAACTTGTTAATTTAGGATTAAGGGTCCAGCATGAACGAGGAAATTTGTTGGAGATGGAAATTAATTGGTCACTGGAGAAGACGTCACCACCGACTCCATCGAACAACAGGTCGGCCAAGAAGGCTAACGGTGATCTGGATAGTACGAGGACTGTCAATGGGAATGCAACGCCCTTTGTTAATCACTCCTTCCATGATGCCTTGCTACGTAAGGCTAACCATATGGAGGACTCTTTAGCTAAATTGTGGGATTCTGATAATAAGGACAATGGTGAGACAGAAAGTATGGAGATGAAGGGTAATGAAAATGGTTTAGATGAAATCTTGGATGATGATAGTGAAATCTCTGTTGAATGGGTTGAAAGTCTACCATCAATTACCATATCAGAACGTCTGGAGGGTAGGCTGGCAAAGCCTAAGAGGAAGTCAATAATGGTGAAGATGTTAAGTAAGTACATAAGCTATAAATTCTTATGCTCTAAAATTGAGAAGTTATGGAATATAATGGGATATTATAAAGTGGTAAATTTGGAGAACAATTTTTTCTTGGTACAATTCGAAGAGAAAGAAGACTATCTCAAGGTTCTATTGGGAGGTCCTTGGACTGTACTTAGCCATTATTTGACAGTTTAACCATGGCATCCCAAGTTTTCTACTAAGAGTGAAGATTTGTTGATTGTTGTGGCTTGAGTTAGAATCCCCGGAATGGCATTGCATAGGTACCATAAAAAAGTACTTCGAAAAATCAACCAGCTCTTGGGTAGATTGGTGAAAATTGACTACAACACATCACAATTTGAGAGGGGGAGATTTACCCGTATTGCTGTGGAGCTAGATCTAACAAAGCCATTATTATCTAAGTTCAAGCTCAATGGAAATATCCACCATATCGAATATGAGAACTTACCTAAAATCTACTTCAAGTGTGGTAATTATGGACATATATTTGATTTATGCCCCTTGAACTATAATATTGAAAGGGAGGAGAATTTGGCAGCTGATAAGCAAGGGGATTTAGTCCTAATAAGGCAGAGTCAGGTTTATGCAAGACAAGAGGAAGAACCATATGGCCTTTGGATGTTAAAAGGGGAAAAAGAGGGCGAGTTCAGTCTAATAATATGAATGATACAAGGAATATGAATAGCAGTTCTAGGTCCTGATTTAATATTCTATTATCGAATGTTCTTTTTGAAGCTCGCAATGCAAACAATGAGAATGAGAAGAGGGAAGATGCAACCATAATAGTGCCAGTTGAGTCATCAGTTGGTGAAAAGGCAAAAAAAAAGTGGTAGAAAATAATATGCTAGCTAAAAGTAGGCAACAATCCAAGAAAGCAGTGTCAGGCAATGAGAAAAGAGTACAGAAAATTGAGTTGAACTATGAATGTAACATCATAGCGACAGACAGGCAAGGTATTAACAAGGAAAATTCTTTAGCTCAAGATCATATCACTGAGATGCAGGACGATACAATTATGGAAAATACAGACTCATTCATTGCAAAAGAGGTTTCTGACCTAGCCTTCCAGATGGGATGTGAAGTTCATAATTTGGTGTCTCCATTTTAGACTCGGGTAAACATTGTGCAGTTGTGGTTGAAAAACCTATCATACTTTCCTCATCTTCCATATTCAATTCTCACAGGAATCTAAACATGGGAAAAATATAGAAAAAGATGCTAGCATAAAGAAAAAAATTAAAGAGCAGCCTCAAACCAATTTCTCTTCCACGAGTTACTGATGGCTCTGTTGATGTAACTTTATTCTAGTTGGTGAACACCTTGATAGTGGCAGAGGACAACAAAGAAAGGACAAGACTTGACCATCGGAGTTCAAAAAATGATGGTAAACTACAGTAATTTCAATTTTCTTTCTTATGATTTTATTTTACTTATGTTAATGGATTCAAACATGTTGGTTTAGAATTATCAAGGGGCTAGATCTAGTAGATTTGTGAGCTTTATTAAAGATTTTTGTAGATTGTTTAAAGTCTCCATTCTTGTTCTTTTGGAAACTAGAGTAAGTGGTAGTGTTGCAGATAATATTATCAAGAGTATTAGCTTTGATCGTTCATTTCGGGTAGAAGCAGCTGATTTTTCAGGAAGTATATGAATTTTATGGAAGAATTTTGTTACTCTTAACGTCCTCTCTTTTACATATCAATGGGTGAATACAAAAATCTCTTTTCTAGATCGGATAGAATCTATCTTTATTGTTGTTTATGCTTTTCCAGTGGAGATTAATAGAAGAAAGTTATGGAAAGACATTGTTACTTTAGGTAATTATTTTTCGGAGCCTTGGTGTCTAGCGTAGGATTTTAATGCTTCTTTATTTGCTCATGAGAAACTAAGTGGCTCTCCCAAGGGTTGAAGACCTTGCCATTTATTTCAAGAATGCATTATTAAATATACTTACTGGACCTTGGGTTTCAAGGGCTTAAGTTCACTTGGCAAAGGAGTTATGTGCAGAAGAGACTGGATAAAGCATTGTGCAATATAAATTGGAAAGATAAATTTGAATGGGTTAGTGTGCAACATCTTTCTAAAGTTGGTTCGGATCATAGAACAATTTTAATATCCATTAATGATAAGTTGGTACCAAGGTGTGTGTGGCTCCTTTTCGATTTTAAGCTCTTTGGTTGTTACACAAAAAGTTTCCTTTGTTTGTTAGAGAAACATGGGAGTCAGAGGCTAGTATCAGTTCAGCAATGACTTCTTTTGCTAGCAAAGCCATTGTTTGGAACAGAGAGGTTTTTCGCAACATTTTTTGGAGGAAGAAAAACCTGTTGAAGAGACTAAATGAGATTAGTTGGGTTCTTAAAACAAGGCATTTGCACTTTTTATCTCACCTTGAATCTAAGTGAGATGCGAATATGAAAATGTGTTACATCAGGAAGAGCTTTTATGGAAATAAAAGTCCAATTTTGACTGGTTGATGGAAGGAGATAAAAATGGCAAATATTTTCATAATAAGCATCAAATTAAAAAACTCATGTTGAAGATTGGCAAGCTTTAATTGTCTGATGGTAGATAAAGCTCGGATGAAGTGGAGTTAAAAAATAATGCAACGACATTTTGTTTTCACCTTTATTCTGAATATAAAGAATTTGCTTTGGCTTATTCTATTAGGGGATAGTTTGACAGGCTAGCTCAGAATCTCGATGAGATGATGGAAGTTAGAGTTACTAAGGATGAGGTACAAGACTCTTTTTTCAGCATGAAACCATTCAAAGCTCTTGGCCATTATGGCTTATATGCTAGTTTTTTCCAAAGTAATTGGGATATTGTCAAGGATTCTATTTGCATATTTGTTAATGGTAGCTTAAATAGGGAACGGATTGATCTTTTCCTTTGCCAAGCTTTTGTTACTTTTATTATTAAGAAAGACAAGCCGACTACAATAGCTAACTTTAAGCTTATTAACCCCTTTCCAGTCATTAAAGTGATAATGAAGGTCTTAGCCAACATGATGAAACCTTGCTTAGTGAAATTCATTATCAAGAACCAGTCTAGTTTTGTTCCTAAGAGGCAAATCATAGACAACATTCTCATTACACAAGAAGTAGTACATTCCATGAATAACAAACAAGGGAGGAAGGGTTGGATGATCATCAAAGTGGATCTTAAAAAAGCATATGACAAACTGCGATGGGACTTTATTTATGATACTTTGATTGATACAGGTTTTTTGCTTTCTTTCCTTCAAGCTTTAGTTAACAGTTGGGAGAGCAATAGCACCATAATTTTATAGAATGGTGAGGTGTTATCCCTTTTGAAACCAACTAGCAGGGAGTACGGCAAGGAGATCCATTATCTTCGTATATCTTTGTTCTCTACATAGAAAGGTTATCTCAGGCAATCAATAAAGCGGTAGAGGAGAGTCAATGAAAGTCAGTCAAAATGGACAAGAATGGTGTTCCTATATCTCATTTATTTTTCACCGACGATTGATGCCAATCAAATTAGCATAGCTATTTTAGTGTGATATTTTATTATTTCTCTAGTTATTTTATGTATTTTGTTGTGTTTATGTTATTTTTTTATGTCTTTTGTGTTTTGTAGGATAAATATGCTTAATTGAGTGGAATGGAGCATAATTAAAGGGATTTTCATGAAAGAATAGAAGAAAAAGGTATTTAAAAAATTCAAAGGCTTGTGCCGACTCGTAACAGAGTATGCCGACTCGTCACAAGAATTCAGTGTGGCAATTTATACTATGTTGAAATGACTCGTGAAGCAATTAAGTATGTGATGACTCATTCCAGGTGTGACAACTCGTTCCAGAACCTTGGTGTGCCGACTAGTCTAACTCAGCACAGGATGTGCCGACTCGTGACAAAGACCAACATTTGCAACATTTCATACACCCCTTCAGAATTTCAACTACTCTTTGGAAAGGCACCAATTAGGACATCTTTGGGCCTATAAATTCATGAAGACAACTATATTTTACATATAGTTACATAAAGAGAAAGATAGAAAAAATACATTTGTAATTTACATATCAATTAGAGAGATTATGAGAAAGAAAGATAATATGGGTCTCAGTACTCGAAGATTCTTTTATTAGTTTTGTTTTTCCCTTTTCATATATATAAAAAAAAAAAAAAGCAAACTTGTTCCTTGGACGGGTGTAGATTGATTCAACCTTGTAACATATTCTTTAAATGGTTAAGGTAAATTTTTGTCCCTGTACTATTTAAAAGGGATAATTTTGCCCTTATATTTTTTTGAGTCCATTTTGCCTATAAACTCATTTCTTTTAGGATTTTTCCCCCTGAAACGAACGGATTGCTGACATGGCTAACAACACTAACTGTGTTCAATGAGAATGCGAAACCTCATCTGCTACATGTATTTTTCTCACTTAGTTAGCATAATTTTTTAATTAAAAAATTGATGATATGGCACCCATGTTTATTTTCCAAGAAAATTTGTTCTAAATTTTTCAAGAACAACTTCCATTTCTCTTCCTATTCTCTCTGCTCCCGTTCTTCTTCTTCTTCTTCTTCAAAAATCACTAACTCACAAACATTCAAACATAAAATTCCAGAAAGATTATAATTAACAAAGTAAAAGTCCTAAAATTTCAAAAAAATATTCAAATACAAAACTCCCAAAATTTCAAAGAAGAACAAGAAATTTTGCCCCTCAATTGCAATTTCTGTCCAAAGCAAATCGGATAAGGTTTTAATTATCCAAATACAATCTTTACCGTTCAAATTGAAGAACAATGAGTTCTGATCATACTCACCAAAAATTAGCCCGATCTAATAGCAAATGACTATCAGCTATCAAAGAAGACAAAATTTATTATTGTGTAGAAAATCCAGAAAATAGTCCGCTGTTTAAAGCAAAAACTGAACTTGCAAACATTCAAAAATAATTTTCACCATTCAAATTTAAGAACAAGAAATTTCGACCATGCTTACTAAAAATCAGCTCGATCTAACGGCAAATACCTATCTAATCGTCAAAAAAAGATGGAAATGGTCACTATATAAAAAACTCAGAAAAATAATTTATTTTTTGCAACAAAACCTCAAATTTCAGACCTTTAAAAATAATTTCCACCGTTCAAAATGAAGAAATACATGTCTCCTAATTTTTAATCAAAATTTAGTCTGATTAGAGTTTCGATGGATATCCGATAAGTAGAATAAACAAGCCACGTCAAGTCTGAAAAATCCAAGATGAAGAGGAAGAGAGAAGAGAAAAGAAAGGAGAGAGACATTTTTTTTGTTGTATTTTTTTAATATCATCAAAGTGGCTGACATGTGTGTGTTAACGTTGGCGGTCTCATTGGATGCCATTAACTCCATTAGACATATGGTAAATCTTTTAATTGGAGGGATAAAATTACATTAGACCTAAGTTTAGAGTAAATTGGCATAAAAAATGAATTATGGGGTAGAATGAACTCAGATAAAGACAAAAATTCATTGTAGCACTTCTTTAAATGATTCTCGTATTTCTATATAATGTATTAAAATACTCCACAGCATCTTTTCCATGAATCTCAGGACTAGGAGTGCCGCATCGTATATGTTTTTTATGGGCTCTTTAATCAAAATTGGACAACCTTTAAACATAGAATTGTGCAAATAATTTGTTAGGTTAGTTCGATTTTGAATCGAATAGAATAAATTAAAAATCAAACTTTTTAAATTAAAAAAATTAAATTAAAAATCAAATTTTTAAAATTAAAAACCAAATAAATGAGTTCGGTTCAATTTTGGATTAATATAGGTTTATTTTTTTATTAAACTTTTAATTTATATGAATACATAAATTAAATTAATTTATATTCAATAAAATAAATTCATTTAAAATAACTAACATTAAAATAATATACATAAATTTATTATATTATATCTATAATAAATATTAATTAAAATTATATTAAAAAAATATACTATCAAAATAATATTTTAAAAAATATATTAAAAAATCTTCAATAAAAAAATTATATATATATTTAAAATAGTCGTTCATTACTTTATTCTTCTGTAAATATCTGCATATTGAGACTAGCATTATTATAAAAAAAATAATATCATAAAACTTAATCTTTTCATGATTCAAGCTGTTTATAATTTATTTAACAATGATCTATTTAAATTATAATCTAATTTGATATGATAAAATCTATTTATAACTGTAAAATTTTGATCCATTTACTATCAATATGTCAATAATCCGATTTAAATAACTCAAGAAAATTTTCTCTAGTTTATTTATCTCCTTTTCCCATCCATATATACTTCTATATACCTATGAGATAGATACACTAATACATGCTAAAACGTGTTTCTTTGTTTTTTTAAGATAAAAATAATTAGAATAATTACTGGTCACATATTAATTTTAAGTATGATACATTATTAAAATTAATTTAAGACTAATATGAATTTGTAATGTACACATTCTAGTAAAACATTTGGTGAAAATGGTGTTTATAAATTTTAATTAATGTATAAAAATAGTGAAAACTGGGAAGAAAAAAGAAAAAGAGCATGTCATTCAATTTTTTTTTGTGAAGTCCAACACGTTTTTTATGGCTCAAATAAGAGCAATTCAATATAATTATAAGCCATCCATCTAGAAATAGAATGTAAACATGCAAAAATTTCATATCAAGAATTTTATTTATAAGATTTTTTTTCAATAAAATAAATTTATTGCTTGTCTTTCTACTCAATAATTTGTTTTATTTTCTTGTATCTATTTTCAGTCAATGACATCCTTTGAGTAATTTAATTGAATTCTAGCCTAAACCTAAAGTGCTTTTTATTTTTACTTTTTTAAACAAAACTTTGAAGTAAAAAAATTAAAATAAAAAAAATTTAGAAAAAAAAAGATTAAAGTAAAAAAATAAAAAAAGCGAAGGAAACATGCAGGAACGTAATTCACATGCAAAGTGAATATAGATTAGCGTGGATAATGAACGCAAATCACAAAATATTAATTAATTATGCCGATTAAACAAAAAATAAACATAAATAAAATAATATTAATAAAAATAATAAATTTAATATTAACAATATAAAATTAATAAAATGAACAATATTACATAAAAATATAATATTAATAAAATAATTAAGATTTGAAAAATACAATGAAAAGAAGTAAAAAATAAAAAATTAATTAATTGGCAAGTTAAATATGCTAAAATAAAGTGAAATATATATTAAATGAATAAAAAAAATAAAAGAAACAAGATGCAGGTAAAGGAAATAAAAGGGAAAGCATGAAATGAAGGATAACAAAGAGTTAATGTGTTCAATTGGCAAATGTGACCAATGAACAGTCAAAACAAAACAAAAGAAACAAAAAAGATTAAAGTAGAAATTATGAGAAAGCTGCTGCAAAACATGTCCATCCGTGAATCTGAACTTGGGATCTTGTGGGCTCTTCTCAAGTTTCACACCACTCATTCATATGTATATTTTAAAATTTTAAAATTAAAAAAAATATATGCATAAAACTTCCATCGATTTCTTCAATTTTTCAATTTTAAGAATCAAACTGAATCGTATAAATCAATTTTTAATTTTAATTTAAAACCGAATGAACTGAAAATTGAAATAATCGAATCAAATAAACCAAATTTCATTCGGTTCGGTTTGATTTTCGATCTCGATTCGGTTCTACACAACCCTAGCTAAACAAACGCTTTAGTAGCAAACTAAAATTATGAACCCTTTAAATTATTACTTCAAATTTTCTTATTAATTACAATTTATATATACTTAAATTATTTCAATGTACATAAAAATATTATTCGAATGTATTCTAAAGTTATCTTTTATAAACTACATTTTTTCCTTAAAGAAAAAAGTGTATCCAATTAAATAATATTATTTCACAAAATTCGGTATATTCAGCTAAAATTGAAGTTGATCCATTTGATTTCCAAGGCAGGTCGGACTCGATACTCAAATTTTCAGATGGAGTTTGAATCGGATTTTGGATTAGAGTAAAAAATTATCAGATTTAATGACAAAATTTCCAAAGCTAATGAATAAAATTAGTAAAAAAATTATCACACTTAATGACAAAATTTCTAAAGCTAATGAATAAAATTTTTTAGCAATTCAATTATATATATTTTCTTTCTTCTGATAAAAATTTAAGACTTCAAATTAAGAAATGTTTTTTTGAGAGAATTTCAAATTATGAATTCTATATTCAAATAAATTCTTTTGAATCTTGAAATAGGAGAATTGGACAAATCAACCTTAGAAAAGGTATAGTTCTTCATAATTTTTTTTACTAGTTTTGTATGAATTTGCAATATTTATATTTATTTGTGTAATTAACGATTGTAGTTATATTATATCAATAGTCAAAACAAAATTTCAATTACTTTATACATTTATAGATAGTATCAATATATACAGATAGTAATATAGATATAGACCACATAAAATTCTTATTGCAATCATTTAACAAAACTAGCATTATAAAATAAAATATTGAGTAATAAAATGAAAAATTATTGAAATGTTGAATTTTTTGTTACTTTTTTCAAAAACATTTAAATTTAATACTTGTATTAGTATAGACTATGAACTCTGGATAAAAAAATATTTAATACATTTCGAGAATAATACATTAAGTAAAAAATAAATGGTACAAATAATGGTGTAATAAAAGCATCATTCATTTGGATGTAATTTATTCTAATAAATAAATTTAATATGTACTTTAAAAAAAACAAAAATTTAATATATAAATACATAAAAATTAAAAAATATAATTTTAAAACTACAAAAATTTGATGCGTAAAAAAAATTAAAATTTAAAGTATAAATTATGGGTTTTGCTTTTTATAATTTATCCTTTATTTTGAGCCAAAATCAATCAAAAACGTCATCCCAATTAGGATAAACCACGTGTGCAAAAATCCATGAATCATAGGCAGATCTCATGTAATGGTGGTTATCCTACCAAGGGATCTGTCGCCTCATATCTTCGTCTTATGCAGAGGTACGCAGAATCAAATCGAATAAAATAAATTTTGATTAATTTAATTCAGTTATTTTAATTTTTGATTTATTTAATTTTAAATTAAAATAAAAAATTAGTTTAATCGGTTCGATTTAATTTTTAAAATTAAAAAATCGAACCAACCGATGTGTTTATATATATATATTTATAATATTTAGAGATATACAGAACCAAATCAAAATAAAAAATCGAACCAAATAAAATTTGATATGTGTGGTTTGGTTAGTTTGATTTTCGATTCATTCAGTTTTAAACTGAAATTTAAAATCAGTTTAATCGATTCGGTTTCGATTTCTAAAATTAAAAAATCGAAAGAACCGAATCGATCGAAGTTTTCAAATATATATATTTTATGATATTATAATATCAAATTAGACACTTTATCTTAGTGGTAGTGTAAAACTCTATCAAGACCAGTTCAAATCCTGGTAGACACATATTTTTTGTTTCTCAATTTTATTACTTTAATTTTTTTTACAGTGAATTAAAATTAAAATTTAGATGTGAAGTAAAATATAAATTTAAATTCTTAATTTATTAAATTAAGTAGTAGAGTATTAGTGTTCTCAGTTTTTGTACTTTAATTTTTTTTACAAATGAATTAAAATTAAAATTTAGAAGTGAATTAAAATATAAATTTAAATCCTTAATTTATTAAATTGATTAGTAGAGTATTAGTTTTAGAAGTGAATTAAAATATAAATTTAAATTCTTAATTTATTAAATTGAGTAGTAGAGTATTAGTGTTCTCAATTTTTGTACTTTAATTTTTTTTACAAGTGAATTAAAATTAAAATTTAAAAGTGAATTAAAATATGAATTTAAATCCTTAATTTATTAAATTAAGTAGTAGAGTATTAGTGTTCTCAATTTTTGTACTTTAATTTTTTTTTACAAGTGAATTAAAATATAAATTTAAATCCTTAATTTATTAAATTGATTAGTAGAATATTAGTTTTAGAAGTGAATTAAAATATAAATTTAAATCCTTAATTTATTAAATTGAGTAGTAGAGTATTAGTGTTCTCAATTTTTGTACTTTAATTTTTTTTACAAGTGAATTAAAATTAAAATTTAGAAGTGAATTAAAATATAAATTTAAATCCTTAATTTATTAAATTGAGTAGTAGAGTATTAGTGTTCTCAATTTTTGTACTTTAATTTTTTTTAAAAGTGAATTAAAATTAAAATTTTGAATTAAAAGATAAATTTAAATCCTTAATTTATTAAATTGATTAGTAGAGTATTAGTTTTATAAGTGAATTAAAATATAAATTTAAATCCTTAATTTATTAAATTGAGTAGTAGAGTATTAGTGTTCTTAATTTTTGTATTTTAATTTTTTTACAAGTGAATTAAAATTAAAATTTAGAGTGAATTAAAATATGAATTAAAATCCTTAATTTATTAAATTGAGTAGTAGAGTATTAGTGTTCTCAATTTTTGTACTTTAATTTTTTTTTACAAGTGAATTAAAATTAAAATTTAGAAGTAAATTAAAATATAAATTTAAATTCTTAATTTATTAAATTAAGTAGTAGAGTATTAGTGTTCTCAATTTTTTTACTTTAATTATTTTTACAAGTGAATTAAAATTAAAATTTAGACTTAATGATTTGTCTTAATAAATTTCGTAGGCGTCATGAATTTATTCATCAACAAGATTGTCAATTTCATATGTTAATGTAAATCCATTGTTAAAACAATAAAAAAATTACATAAATACTTTGCAAAATGATAAAAACTTAATTTAAGATTAATTAATTTTCATCAATATTAATAAATGAATGATTCTTGGTGATTAAAGTATAAAATATATTTATATTTACATATAGTAACAATGGTAATTTCAATTAAGATATCAAAATTACTCCTTGAAATCTCTAACACACGTAGATAATATATATGAAAAATTACAAATAAGCATCCATTAACCTTAAATTAAATCTAAATCTAAATCTATTAGTCATCATTTTTAAAAAATTGAAGTTTAGGATTACGTTCAATTGAACTAATAATAATATAAATCAGCTTGAATTCAATTTAACCACCGATTTAGTGGTTTTTTAATGTTTTTTTCGAGTTCTAATTGTGAAAAAAGTAATAGCTCCTAAAAAGTATTCAACTTTAAAAAAAATGGAAATCTAAATTTGTCAATTTTCTACTTCTAAATATTTTTTTTCTGTTGATTTGAGTATAATTCTTATAATTTATACACTATAATAGCATTAGCACCATAATTTATACACTATAAAAATGTAAAAGCAAGAAAACCAATAACTTCATTGCCTAAATATAAATTAAATATATTGCATTCATTTTTAGCCAAATTAAATGCATTCAATTTACTTTTATCTAAATTTAATACACTGTATTTACTTTTACCGAAAAAAATTAAATTCATTTTTACTAAACTAAATATATTATATTTAATTTTATCCAAACTGTGTTCAATTATCCAAATTAAACTCAAATTCAATCTTATTTTAATTGAATGGCACCTCTTATTTGGAGCAAAATTGAATATAGGGCATTTAATTTTGGCCAAATTGGATAGAGTGTATTAGCTCTAGTGAAACTGTATACGATTTATCAGCAACAGGTGTTGTTGACAGTGGACAATTAAGGCAATTGTAATTAGAAAGATAAGATCTTTTCACTATTGCTGTGTCTTTTTTTTATTATTACTCTTCACTATTGGTGTTAAAAAAGCTAAAAAGACAATAGATTTTGTAGGGTTATTTCAAAGTTAACGGTGTTTAACTTATTTAATTAACTATATTTTTTCTTTTTCTTAATCTTATTTTTCTTTATTAAATTAAAAATATTTCTTTTAAATTTATCTTTTGTAATGTCAAGAAAGATAAAAATTGAATAGAAATTACAATTATTATTTTAATTGATTTTGCTGCACTACTTTTTATTTTGAGTTGTTCAGCATCAACTTATGGAATTCTTTGTGTTGATATGAAATAAATAGCAAATTAATTATATTATATAGATTGCCTCATCTCTTTTTTTAATATATGGACATCTCTTTAATGTGATATTCTATATCAGTGTAATTTGTTAATTAATAACTTTTTTTAATTTTTATATATAGAGCTAATAATTTTATTCATACATGGAAATTATTCTTTTTACTCTATTTAGTTTGGACAAAAATAAACACAATACATTCAGTTGGATAGAAATGAACACAATTTAGTTTTTGGACAAAAGTGGATATACTGTCAAAATTTACATGAAAAGAGTTGCTGATGAGTTCACTTAAAAAAGGATATAAATTTAAATCCTTAATTTATTAAATTGAGTAGTAGAGTATTAGCGCTCTTAATTTTTGTACTTTAATTTTTTTTACAAGTGAATTAAAATTAAAATTTAGAAGTGAATTAAAATATGAATTTAAATCCTTCTAAAATATACATGGCATAACAAATTGGATTACATTGTATTATTTTAATATATAATAACAAAACCATTTATGAAATTTACTGTATATAATGTATTATGTTAATATAGAATAATAACATTGATTATATTATTTTCGGAAATAAGTGAATATGATGTCGTTATATTATTAGTTAATATATTGTATTAATATTTTACACTAATTGAATATGACAGTATAATGTAGTATTTTAATTTTATATTTGTTACAGTGACGTCCTTCTAATATATTGAATTGACACGAAGCATCCAAAAAAAATTGAAAGGAAAATAAAAACTTAAAATGAATGCTAAAATAAAACTGAATACATCATATACATGACAAAATAAATCTTAATACAATGTATTCACCTGATGAATGACTACATTGTATTCAGTTGTATTTTTCTAGTGTGATAATTGATTATATTCGATTATATTTTGTTATGGTACCGTGACATCGAAAACAATATAGTTGCATTTTCTGAATAATTTATTGCATCATTTGTAACAATAAAACTGGACTAAATTGGAGCCCACCAAACCAAATTATAGGCCTAGAATTGGGCCTGAAACAGCCCATATTAACTCAAAATAGGTTGGACCGAATCGAACTGACTGAAATTATTTCGGTCTAATCGATTTTTGGTTCTATAAACTTCGATTTCAGTTCGATTCTTATATTTTTAAAATTTCAGTTTTTGATTTTTTTGATTCGGTTCAAAATCGAATCAAACCGATCATTTGCACACCTCTAATAGTATTAATGTTTCAAAGTCGATAACTTAGATTGATGGTGCAGAAAGTAACAAAGTCCTCCAAGGTCCCATGTTCAAATCTCACAAACAGCATATATACACTTTTTTTTACTTCAATTTTTTTACTTTAAAAGTTTTGTTTTATTTTTTTATAATATAATAAATTTATTAATATAACTTATTAAAACATGATTATCTCCAATTTTTTTTACTTTAAAAGTTTTATTTTTATTTTTTTATAATATAATAAATTTATTAATATAACTTATAAAAACATGATTATCTCCAATTGATGTGAAATTTATTGCTCATAATATACTCTCCCGATTCAATGCTCATAATATACCATCTACAATCATTTTAATTCGTCATTTCGGCTCCTCTTATTTTAAGTTCAATGGTCAATGAAATTTCATAAAATCGTAGTATTTATTGCCATATTTTTTGGTAGAAAATTACTGCTTAGATTGGATCCATTAATATTTCGTACACCAATTCAGTCATGAAATGTCACTAATTATGCTTGCTAACCACTAAACCTTTTTTTAAAACAAATTCATCTTCTATGACAACTTAAGGTTGGATTGATTCATAAAAAAAAAAACTCATGAATTCAGTTTAAACAATTATTCCGGTATGATATAAGAACCACTATTTGTTAATAATTAATGTATCAAATTCTTTATATATATATATATATATATATACACACACACACACACACATATGATATTTAAAATGGACTTCAAAATACAAATTTCTTAATGTTAAAAAAGCTTATAACTTGTGAAAGAGTATGAATATTATATGTTTAGATAGATAATATAAGAGTTACATAATTAAGAAGATTTATGAATAAAATAATGGGTGATGAGAATTTTCTTAAAATAATAGGTATTAGGCTAAAGAGATCCATTCTTGGATACATCATTCACCAAAAAAGAAATCTCTGACTTCTGATGATTGTGTAGTTCATCGTTAGACGGTTGATATTAATTTTCCCATCAAAAGAGAAAAATTTTATTATTATTATTATTTGTTATAAATTTTGTGTAGTCAGTATTCGATGAATTAATCATGTTTTAATTTCAAATATTTTGTTGATATAACTTATTAATATAATAAATTTATGTATATTATTTTAATTTTAGTTATTTTAAATAAATTTATTTTGTTGAATATAAATTAATTTAATTTATAGATCCATATAAGTTAAAAGCCCAATAAAAAATAAGTTCATATTAACCCAAAATCGATTGAACCGAACTGACCGAAATTAATTCGGTTTGTTCGATTTTCGGTTCTAAAAGTTTGGTTTTCGATTTGGTTCTTTTAATTTAGAAACTTCAATTTTTGGTCTATTCGGTTCGGTCCAAAATCGAACCGATCATTTGTACAACCTTAGTCCTATGCATGGAGCAAGTAATCAACTCAAATAATTGTGGTTAAAAAGTCAAAGAGGACTAATTGTCCAGACAGTCTTTTTTTTTCAAGTGCAGGTTATTTAGTAATGTTCTTAACATATGCCTTGTATTTAATTTTATGCATGAAATTGGCAAGCCAAAATCAATGTGTTAACTATGTGGCTTCTATCATTAGTATTAAGCTAGGTGAAGAAGAGCACCAATCTATATATTCTCCATATTTTTAAGGATGATCTTTTTTGTATATGTAAGAAATTATATATATAACGATATATTTTGAGAAGTAGACATAAATACCTCTCGAAGTGCAGATCGTTGAAGCGGAAGCAGAAATCGATTATTTCACATTACCAGCAAAGCTTGTCACCCACGTGTCACAAACTACGGGATGAAAGTATAGATCCACGAACTAAAAGCCCCTTAGACAAAGAGAATATGCAAGGAGACAAACCGACAGAGTTTCGGTATCTTTAAGTTTTCTCCTTTCTTTCAAATGAAGAAACTAAGCCCTTATATAGGGCTCTAATTAAGGAATACTTAATTTTCTTAATAATGATGAATTAAATTGGCAGTTACAATATTAATAAGGAAATAATAAATATGGCAGTTATGAAATTAATATATAATTGCCCATATTAATGCACACATAAATGGTAGATTCCCTAATTAAGGGAAAAACCAATATGAAACTAATTCCATATAAATGATTTTTTGTTATGATATTATTTCTATTATACCGGGGCCAATTTATCATCTCGTGAGTCATGGACATATCCCAAACTCTATCATCTCCCACTCGCACATGATGAAATAATTTTCAGTCATTCTCTCCTATCATACAGGCAGATAGTTCATGTGACTTATATACGTCGAGAACATTAATGCTATACACCTATTAGGGATATATAGCATCTCAAAAAATAAGATCTTCTCACAATTGTATGCCAAATCCTAGATAGTTTTTTCACATTCGTTGTTTTATCTCATGATCTCATAAAAATAATTTTCGTGTTCACTATTGTATCTCTACTTATAAGGACTACAATAGGTATATCGGTGAACCATGAAACTACCGAATGTAATAAAAAAAATATCTTTTTCTTTTTCTATATACCTTCTATCATAGTCCAACTCGCTTTTCTAGTTAGATCCGTCGGGTCGAAATGTTTTCATAACCCTTTGAAGACTAACTAAGCTAGCCACACTGAACTATACTTCAGGTATATGTTAAGAGTCCTGTGGGTTGGAAAAATTAGGATCTCACAATAGGGAAAATTTGAGATCATTCACATAAAATTCCCTTCCCTTGGTCAACTCAAGCACACATGGTATGATACATGTGTTATGGTATTCTTTTCTTTCCCTTAAAGGAATGCATATCTTATCATTATTTAACACCATATAGAAGTATAAGGTTGCAATGCACCGAAGCATTCAACTTTAGTTCTTCCACTTTAGAACTACTTTCGGCTTTTAAGACAGAATATGATAGTTACGTTTAACTTATCATAAGATTATATTTAATCCAATTTAGATCTCAATCCAAAGCATACAACCTCCTGTATGTCTTTATTTTACACCTTAACAAGATTCATCTTGTAATTTCTGCAAGATGATACTTTTATTTTGAACAGGTTCTCGAAATTCACTTCATGTTCAAAAATCGTCTCATATTAATATTTGTCAACTCATTATCAAAACTAAGGTAAACACTCATGTGAGTAGGCTACTTCTCTGTCTGATATACTCAATCATATAATAAATAACAATAAATGTTCACATATAAACATTCACACTCATGTATTGCCAAACAATGAACTTTATTATTATTCACAAATAATAATGTTAAAGGATCACATAAACAGTACAAGTAAAATCCTATGCAACCTTTAAGATCTAATGTGTCTCTCAAAACACATCTCTCAATATAGATTTTGTTAATAGATCTGTAAGCACATTCAGCGAGGAAATATATTGTAAGTTCAGTTCTCCTAGTACAATAATATCTTCAATTTATTGATACTTAATATTAATAAATCCATCAACGACTGAATGTCATCATAGACTGTCACTGGTTCTTCTAAGGCAATTAATGCCAAATGATTCACAAATCGTTTCAACAAAAACTACCTCTTGTACTGCAGCTAAGAAAGCAACAAATTCAGCTTTCAATGTTGATGGGCTACAAAGATTTGTTTCTTGCTACTCCACTAAATGGCACCCTAGCCAAACAAGAATACATAACTTGAAGTGAATTTTCACTCATCCACATCACTTTTCCAATCAACATCTAAATATTCTCTCAATTACATATCATTTCATTAAAAAATAATAGAGAGAATAAGTTTCGGTACCTTTGAGATGTCTAAGTATTCTTTTTACTATTTTTCAATGTGTTTTGTCTGGGTTAGACTGATATCTATTTACTATGCCCACAACATAGCATATATCATGTCTAGTGCATAATATTGTGTATATCAGACTACCCATGGTACTGGCATACTGAACTTTCCTCATATGTTCAATCTGCTCATTTGTCTTAAGACATATACATTTGCTAAGAAACTGATTCTTCATAATGGGGTTGTCAATGGGTTTACAATTTTAGATACTGTATCGTTCAAGAACTTTGTTAATGTATGTCTCTTGAGACAATGACAACAACCTTCTCGAGTGATCTCTTGAAATCTTAACTTCAAGGATATAATCTGTTTGACCCATATCTTTCAACTCAAAGTTGGATCACAACCAATCTTTGATAAGATTTATATACTTTATGTCATTTTCTAGTATCAGTGTCTCATCTACATACAAAGTCAAAATGACAAATTTGCCTTTAGAGCTTTTGTGATAAGCACAATGGTCTTCATCAATCATGTTGAACTCATTTGATATGATTGCTTTATGAAATCTCAAATACCATTGTCTTGAAAACTACTTTAGGCTATAGATTGATCTCATCAATTGGCATACCTTATGTTCGTTGCCTTTTTTAATGAGAAAAGCAGTCTTTACATCTATTTGATGTAGCTCTAGGTCCAAACTAGCTGTGAAGGTTAGAATTAACCTTATCGATGTAAATCTAACAATAGGTAAAAAAGTCTTCTCATAGTCAATTTCTTCCTATTGTGTAAACCCCTTAGAAACTAGTCGAGGCTTGTATCTTTCGATACTACCATCAACTTTTTGGTATATTTTGAGAACCCACTTATTCCCAATTAGTTTGTGTCCTTCAGGTAGATCAACCAGTTCTCAAACATAGTTTGATCTCATAGAAGCCATTTCTTCTTCAATTGCCTTAATTCATTTACCTTTTGCTGGGCATTCTTATGGGATAATTAAAAAATAATCGACATGGAACACTTTGCCTTTTAGAATTTTTGTAATTCCAATTCTTGATAAACATGTGTCTCATATATTCATCATAGTTCGAAATACTCCTACTGAAATTAAGCTCTATGCTCCCACTCAAATAAAGATCCTAAATATCCATACTCCTACTGGAGTTAGTCATGCTCATCCTCCCACTGGAGAATGAATCCCGAACATCTAGACCATTGAGAAGAGAGTCTTAACCTTCTTCTTCAATTTTCCTCCCATTCGGATGGATAGATCCAGTTAGTTCATCTTTTTGAGTTTCATAAAAGTAAAGTCTCAACTTACTTCGCCCAACTTAGAAAACTTATTTTCCAAAAATATGATGTCTCATGATTCAGATTTTGTTACTGACCCATTTGCTTGTTCACCCATAAATACGTATCTTTTTGATACATCAGAATATCACACAAAAATACTCTTTTTAACCATGGTCTGCATTTACCAAATTTATTTGAGATATTATGAATATAAACAACACAACCCTAAGGTCATCAATATCTCAGATCGAATTACCGATCAGTCCACAACTCATAAAAAGTGGAAACAACAAACTTGGAGGACACACAGTTTATAACACCATTTTGTTATGGAGTTCGAGGAATAAACAATTGATGTCCACTCCCTTTTTCATCACATAAAACTTTAAATTTATCAGAAAGATATCCTTGACCACGGTTGGTTCTTAAAGCTTTAATTTTCTTATTTAATTGATTCTCAACAAGACTTATAAAAGTTTTAAAGCAACTAAATGCTTTAGACTTATGAGAAATCAAATGGACATAACCATATCTAATATAGTCATCTATATTAGTGATGAATAATAATAGGCCCATGCTTTGCTATAAAATTCATTAAATTACAGACATCTAAATGGATCAATTGCAATAGAGTTTTGGTTCTAGTTCCCTTTTTCTGAACGGTTTCCTCACTAGTTTTCTTTTAGGGCAATGCTCATAGGTAGGTAATTTAAGCTTATTCAAATCACCTATCAATCCTACTTTGGCTAACTGAATCATTCAGTTTTGGCTAATATGGTATTATCTAACATACCATAATTTCACATTATGCTCATAATAATGTGAAATAGAAGAAGAAATTAATGAAAAACTAGTAGTATTTTAATAATCAGGATCAATATCTATAATAATGAAAATGTTCAAAACAAAATCAGAACCACATTATGCATCATCTAAACATAAGTGTGCGCTGTTATTCTTAAAATGTAAATGAAACCTAGTTTCATTAAAGCAAAAATAGAAACTAACCAAATAAAAAGAATCTTGATCCTTTTTGGCGCAAGGTCCATTACTTCTGGATCTATCACCCACAAAGGATGAAATTTAGTAAAAAAATATGACTAGATAAACAAATATCACTCACTCATGAGTCAAGATAGTGTACCTATTGGGACATATTAAAGTCTTTTACACAGTGATCCTTTTATTGGTAGTTGAAGAAATATTTTACTCTTTAAATATTTATCCTTTTATTACCTTTGGACCTTATGTGATTCTATTTTATCTTTTGCCTTTTAGGCTCTTGAGCCTTTCTTTTACCCTTACCACTAAAGCTTCTATTCTTGTTCTGGTTAGAACTTATTCTACTAGAACAGAACTGTGTCATGTGCACTACGACATTAATCTTAATCACTGCCATACAGTCCTTTTCAAGCTTAAAATGACAAGCGATAATCCTAAATATCTTAATCTTGTCCATATGAGTTAGTTGCATCTTCATATGCTCCCAACTTTAGGGTAAAGAATGGATAATAACTTGGGCCTATTGCTCATTGATCATTTTATTATCAGATTCACTAAGCTCACATATCATCTTATCCATCTCTTAGATGTTCCCACATTATATGATCAGAATCTTCTTATTAGTATCAAAATTTGATCACTAATGATTGAAACTGAGTCAGAAACGTATCCCCGAATTTTTCTGCAAAGCGATCCACAGATTCATTGCATTTTGACACTTGCAAAATTTGCTTAGCAATATCATCATCCATTTGCACTTAGCAATATGGTACGAGCAGTAAAACATCTCTTTTCCATGCCACATAGGCATCTCGTCTTGCTTATTCTAGACTATGGTGCCATGCTTAGATTCAATCATAATCAAACTTACGGTTTCTAAAACCTCATGCTCTTTGAGCAGATATTGGATGTACATATTTCATTTGGATCCTCTGATCACTAATGGAGTAATTGTTGCACAATATTAAGGAGATCAAGCAATACATGCTATTTACTATGCATTTGAAAATTAATTAACCTAATAAAGCTGTTTATTAGGCCCAAATTCGAAAAGGTTACTTAAGGTTTTCAATTACCCTCTAAGTCCTAATGTCTAACCTTATCGGTTAAAATTTTATGCATAGTAAATGTCGATTGTTGGGCATTAAGTTCTTAAACTTAATTTAAGATATTATATATAAGATAATCTAAGTCATAACTCAATTATCATGCAATCATTTTACTTATAAAATATTGATAAACAATTAACAATAAAATAAACACATTCATAATAAATGTTAAATGCCAATATAATATCCGAAAGATAAATAAACTCATTTATTTAATCAATCATTAAATATCCAACAATCTCCAAAAAGAGGAAACATTTAAAATAAGATAAAAACACAATTGTTTTTAATCTAGTAATAGGAAACATAAATCCTAACCACAAATCCGTTAACCATTAATAACTTGACACTCATGTCAATAACTCAGGGAACTTAGAATGTGATAAAACTAGTCTCGTCACTAGAAATAATTTATCAACCTTTTCGAATAAATCGAGAGGTATGCCATAAAATCGATCATGAAGCCATGGATGATACACACAACGTTCACTTTTAAGTACCATCTCAAATTTAATGTTGCTTCTCAACACTCCTCTTTTGGTCACCAAATACAAAAAATGGATAATGGTTTTTTTATAAATTCCATTTTTCTTGATCCATGCATCAACCAACCAGTTTCTCATATCTGGATGGCGATCAAAAAAGTCTTTCATCACTTTAAACAAGGTCCTATCAACACCTCCTTGTTCCAGGCCATTAGCCCAAATGCATTCTTGCATCTTTTCACGCATACACAAAACATGATGCACTATTGCATCAATGTTATAAGCTCGAACCTTCTTATGCATCCTCATTTTGCAAACCGTTTGCACTTTTGCTTCGATTTCTACAATTTCTTGAGGAATTTGTGGACATCTAGAAGTCCTTATCTTCACCTTTTCTCTTACACATAATAAAAAATTAAACAGTAAGTACACTCATGCACAATCATGTATGATTGAAACTCATTTCAATCCAAAAGATAAAGACAAACTGTTACTTATAACAAAATATAAATGGTCAGTACACTCATGTACAAACATATGTATGATTGAAACTCATTTCAATCAACAAACAATGAAATATCCACATAATATAATTTTCAAACAAATTTGAAAATTTAATAAGGCAGGAAAAATAATTTTCTCAATTTTTATTAATTTTAAAATAATTTTTATAGGAATAAAATCCAAAAAATATTTTCTGGTCCTCAAAAAATTTTCAAAAAATGACCAAAAAATCAGAAAAATTGAGAAAATTAGATTAAAAAAATTTGAGCTGATTTGGAGGTCGGAGGAGGCCGCAAGTGCCATCACGCTCCAGCGACGGTGGGCCTCAAGCACCACACGCGCGACAGATGCACCACGCGCCATCTAAGGCACTCTGCCATGTGGCGCGACTTGACTGGGCCACATGGCGCTGACTGGCATGACCCCACTACCATGTGGCAGTTTACTGACTGGTTCATGTAGGGCCAACTGGATTAACAAAATTGATACGTGGCATAATCACAACTTGCCATGTGTCAGCCAGTCATTGGCCCACATGTTGACACATGGCAGCACCAACAAGCCACGTGTCAGCACCACAGGCTGCCACGAGGATGCCAGGTGACATGACATGTCATGCCATGTGGCAATACCCATGCCACGTGTCAGCCCCACAAGCTACTGCGTGGTGACGCATGTCATCATGTGGTTGGTCCACATGGTGCCACATGGCATCATGTGGACCCCATTAACACGTCAGCTGACATGTGGTGCTTCACTATAATGCCACATGTCACTTCCTCCATTGGGCCACGTGGCTGAGTGACGTTTCACTCAACATGCGTGGCTAGGCGCGTGCTGGAGACGCACCTTCTGGCATGCGTCCAGCACACTGGTGGCCAAATTAATCTTGCACTTTCCACTTGTTAGTATTTCATCTAAAGTTTGGTTGGAAATAGATTTTGCATATTAATAATAGATTATGCGTTCAAGCACATAGATAGAACATAATTCCATCAAAGCAAAATTAAAAAGAAAAATGAGTGGTTCAAGGAGCAATGCAGCCTTTGAGCAACTACGATTTGGCTATTGCAATACGACCCAAATACCATATTCATGTGGTGAATGAATTGAGTGGCCAAAACATCTTGACCGTTCATTGTATGTCCAAAGATGATGATTTAGGTGAACATCAGGTTGGTGTGGGTGGGAATTTCAGTTGGAATTTCTACAGGGATTTCTTTGGAAGGACTAAATTTCATTGTGACATGAAATGGGCTCATGGCCATGGTTTTTTCAAGGTTTTTTGGTCTAATGAGCACATTCTTAGTAGATGCGAGTACAATTGTATTTGGTTGGCTGCTCATGATGGTTTGTATTTGATGAACAGTCATCGCCATAAGTTTGAGTTTATATATTCATGGCTAAATTGATATTGCTCCAAATGCTTACTCTTTTTATCTAATAAATCTATCTATTTTATTTATTTCAAATTAAAGGGTATTTTATGAGCTCCACTTACCTATTTGCCTCGTGTTATATCACTTTAAAACCAGTAACACTAAGCACTGTGCTATGTTAACCTCTTTTTTCTGCATCCTTTTATATATATCATTCGAATAGTTCTTTTTAATATTTACTGTAGATGGTTTGAGTTTCTGCAAATAGTTTTATTATTTTATTTGGTTATTGACGGGTTGTTTGTACGTAGCAGAACGAGTTTGTATGCTATCATCGTAGTATGATAAAAGTGTGTGGTCTAAGCAGAGTTTTGTTCCAAAGAATTCGAAGAAACTTAACATTGATCTTAATTAAGCAACATTTCGATTCCAACAATACATAAAATCGAACTTACCCACACGATTATCCCGTAAGTATAGACCATCGTCATGTGCAATCCAAATACAGTTTTTCTGACATCTTCTGAGAATAGAATTTTTTTATCCAGAAAACCTTAAAAAGACCACGGCCATGGGCCCATTGCATTTCGCATCTGAATAATGTTCTTCCAAAGATGTCCGAATGGAAATGCCAACTCTGATTTCCATTAACAATGAGTGGTCAAGATGTATTCTGCACTCAATCCATTCACAATATGGACGTGGAATTTGGGTCTTGCATTAACCGAACAATACTTGTTGTTCAAGGCTGAAACTACTACGAGTAATAGGGCTACTTTGCTCCTTATTCCACCCATTTTTTCTATTAGTTTTATGAACTCGCTTTGCTTTTGAATTTGATTGGACTGTGCTTAGTTTATATGTTTGGATAGTCGATGTAGTTGTAAATCAGGAGCAGATGTTAATGCTATCATTAATTTGCTAAATCTACCACAAACAAAAGTTGTATTGAAACAAGTGGAAAGTGCAAAGATTGGTAAATGAAAACATATGTCCCTATATTAGGTAATCTCTGTTATTGAAGGATGTGGAGCATTTACCTGTTATAGTAACATATGTTTCATCCACTAATCTTATTTTACACTTTTCGCTTCTTGTATATATATATATAAACGGAATAGAATTCCACTAGATTTTGATAAGTGGCATCAGATGTTTATAACGAGTCGCAATTTATTTTTTTACTCATGCTTAATTGGCTCCATCTTTACCAATATTTTTTCCATCAATTAGAGTTTTAATTTTTTAGGATTTACATCTTGATATTACACGATTTATTAATTTTATTGGAACTGTCCATTAAAGCACAAAATTTAATTTGATTATGGGTAATCTATAGAGTCCATCAACTGTCCGATTTATATGAGACTCTGTCTTGAGCTAATCAAAGCATAATTCTGCACAAGGATCACATCAAACGTCAAATCAGAATACCTGATGTTGCTGCAAGCGAACCTAGCCATGCAACTATTGGAACATTCATGATTAACACTTGATTATAACTACTCTAACATGCAATCACGGACACTATAGATACCTCTTCCCCTCTAGGTACAGGGTTTTTGGTACTTTTTGTGACTTTCTTACTTTATATATATATATTTTTTTAATTTAAGTTTTGGAATGGTAATTTTCTAAAAGTCAGGGTTAATTTTTTTTTTCCATGCTCTCAAATACAGGCAACGTGATCGGTTTTTGCATCATTCTTTCAACTACAATTATAAAATTATATCAAATGGAAATTTTAATATAATTTTAGTTATAAAAAAATAGAGATTGTTTTCTAAAAAAAATCTATGGAAAATGGAATATATAGAGAGAGAATGACATTCCGTTAAAAATTGATAATTGGCGCTTCCTCTTTTAATTTTTTTCATAAAAATCCATAATTTTTTTTTCTTTCAATCACTATTAATATTCATCATTATGTAGGTTACAATTTAATAAAAAAAAATTATAATTATTACAAAATTTATTTTCTCATTATATTTCTGAGTTTTTTTTTTAAATTTTAATTTTAATATTTTACCGTTACATATTTCATTATTATTATAAATAGAATTGCTTTTTTTTTTAATTCTCTCATTTGAAGATTATAACAATTTCAAAATTTTACTTTGGCAAAATTCCAAAGAAGACCAAAGCAAGATTTGCTACTTCACTTTACTTTTCAATGAAATGGTTAGTTTCCAGCTCTTTCTTTTTATTTTCCATGATATATTATGCATTTTTTTATTGAAAAAACAATTCATATGATTTAACTTGTATTTTAAATTATATCTTTAAAAAAGTTGCATATGCTTAAATCATTGAATTTCCAACAAATCCATTTTACTTTCTTTTTTTTTTTTCAAATTGCTAATTTGTGTTCAAATTATAATTTGTTGTATAAAAAAGACAACACCTCATATCTTTGTTAGTATAATATATATATATATATACACACACACACACACACACACTTCCATGCTTCAGTGTAAAGTTCTTTATATATGTTATATTGAATTTCAAGTAAAGATAATGAGCATAATACATTTATATTTTTAATTTAGTAGGCCAAAAGAAATAAAAATGCGACAATTTAAAAGAAAAATTTAGGAGACTTTTTCAATTGAATTTAAAATTTTCATACAATATTATTCAAAAAGATAATGACAATAATAACAATAAAAAAAACTTTATACATGTATATATTTATACTTCTATGCTTGTATGACAAATTCTTTATATATGTTATAATTTTAGTAATGGTAAATTTATATATGTTATATTAAATTTGAATTAAAGATAATGAGCGCAAAATAATTATTAATTTAGTGGGAAAAAAATAATGCCACAACTTAAAAAAGAAATTTAGGAAGTGCAGTTGAATTTATCACTATATGTAATGCAAATATTTTGTTTTATCAAAGCTTGTAGTTATTAGATGTTTATTTATTTACTTATTTAAATAGGATTTTTATAAAATAAATAAATCAACTGAGACATTTCATTTTTCAGAAAGGTGAAAATAATATTAAAATGCAATTTAAAAATATTAATTTGTCTATATAAAATAATAATAGTTGCGATATAATATATGAATATTAATTTATAAAACCCTGCATTCCTGGGGCATTTGGCTAGTGTTAATAAATTTCATTAGAACTTTTGTTTGTGGTAGATTTAGCAAATCAAAGTACAGGATATCAAAATAATGATAGCATTAATTTCTTCCCCTGATTTAGAACTCTATCAATTATCCAACCGTATAAACTAAGCACTATCCAATCAAAAGCAAAGCAAGTTTATACAACTAATAGAAAAAATGGATGGAATAAGGAGCAAAGTAGCCCTATTACTCGTAGTAGTTTCAGCCTTGAACAACAAGTATTGTTTGGTTAATGCAAGACCCAAATTCCATGTCCATATTGTGAATGGATTGAGTGGGGGAAACATCTTGACCATTCATTGTAGGTCCAGAGATGACGATTTAGGTGAACATCAACTTCCTGTTAATGGAAATCAAAGTTGGAATTTCCATTCGGACATCTTTGGAAGAACATTGTTCGGATGTGAAATGCAATGGGTCCATGGCCATGGTTTTTTCAAAGTTTTTTGGATGAAAAATAATTTTCTCAGAAAATGTCAAAGTAACTGCATTTGGATTGCACATGATGATGGTCTATACTTGCGAGATAACACTCGGGGTGATTTTGATTTTATGTATTACTGGAATCGATCTGTTGCTTAATTAATGTTTATTTTCTTTGAAATCTTTATAATAAAAGTAGGGGTGTTCAAATGTGAGTTGGGTGGGTTACAATTGGTTTTTTTCTCTAACCCACCTAAATTGTTAAATGGTTTGGGTTCAACCCAAACTAGGTGGGTTATGTATTAAAATTTTTGTATTGGATTGGTTGGTTTATGTGGGTTATATGGGTTATGTTAATTTTTTTATATTATATTATAAACATATAAATTATTTATATATATATATTTTTTAAATATAAAAAATTAATTTTATTTTAAATAAGAGAGTAGCAATGTTAATTAATTAATAATCAACTTCAAAAAAAATATAAAAATTAAAAATTTGTTTGAAAAATATTATATTATTATGCTCATAATCATAATATTTTCATCTCCAATATAAAATATATAACTCTGATTATTATAATTAATAGTATTTTTAGGGAATTAAATAGTATTATTGTTATTAATTATTATTATTTTTCCCAGTTCAATTATTTTTAGTGTTTTAATTCCTTATGTTGTTTGTTTGTTGTATTGACTTTTTTCAATTTCTTGGATTTGATTTGGATCTTAACATGTTTTAGTTTTCTTTTCCTTGGATGGGATGGAGATGGAGTAAAATTTTACACGACATGAACGATTTTTAAGGGTAAAATTGAAATTCAATTGTCAAAATACGAGGACTGATAAATTTAGTATCAAGGACCTAAAAAGAAAAATTTACACCGAAATTGAAAAAAGATGGAATTTCTTTTTAATAAAATCTAATAATAATTTCTGCAAATTTTTCTTTTACTTATGAATTAAATTAATGTTTTGCAAATTTTGGTTGAAAATTCTTTGTCAATTTTGGTACACATACTATTTGCAGGTCAATTGTTGAAAATTTTAAAAATAGCTTGAGGTCAACTGAGAATATTTTCATAGAAATCGCGTTGGAAAATATACTTCAACTGATAAAGAAAATAATTGACGTTCCCACCACCCTTCTAATCTGGCCCAACTCCACACACACACACACACACACACACAAAGTCAATTTATGCTGGCATTTGTTGTTTCTATATTAAAAAAATAATTGAAAAAAAGACGCATTTGAAGTTTCTTAGTCTGCAAATTTCAATTTGTTCTATAATTGTTTTTCAAAAAAATATTCCCTCTTTTTTTTGTTATTTTTTTTATTTTTATAAGAATTAAAAAAATAATATATAAATTTAAATTTAGTATTAAATTACATAATTAATACTCCATCCGTTCTTTTTTATCTGTTACTTTTTAATAAAATCTAATAATAATTTCTATGCTCATAAAATAAATTAATTAATAATTTATTTACTTAAAAAGTATCAAAACACGAATTCTTTCCCAAAATTCATATATATTTAGCTGATTTTTTTCCAGAATAAACAGGTTAAAAAAATCATTGAATTTATTTATTATTTATGGATCGAGTTAGTAATTCCGCATCGATATATATTGTTAATCTGTAAAAAAAATGCATAAAATCGAAAATATATGAATAATATAAAATTTCAGTTATTGAATGGTTAGAATGATTTGAATAGTATTAGAGCATCATTAAAAATATTTTTGAAGAAATTTTACAGATTTTGAATAAAATTTAAATGAAATAATAAAAATTGAAAATAGATGAGTAAAAAAAATGTAAGTGAAAGTGTATTTGAAGAAAAGTGTAATGTTCTTTCAAAAAAAGAAGAAGAGTATAATGTGGGTTAATTGGTTAGGTTATATAATAACCCATAACCCACATATATATTTTTAAAATGTTAGAATGGGTTATATGGATTATAATAACCCATTATAATTATAAAAATTGTGGGTTATATGGATTGGTTTGATTGAGTTGGTTGGGTTATGCCAATTTTGAACAGCCCTAAATAAAAGTGTTCTTAGAGCACATACTTTCATCATCCTTTAAATTACACAATTCTCAAATTGGTTTATGGTTGAGATATTACCAAATTAAGAACAACTAATCATCTAATAGTATAGATCAAATCTTTGAGCTTCCAACTTTATCAAATTCAATCACAATTCTATATGCACCTACATGTCTCCGCCGCAATTCGAATGTCCTTTATCACACATTCAAGATGAGAATGTCTCCTATTCATAGTCCAGACTGCCATCATAATGTAAAGATGACTCTTCTTCCTTTGATTGCCACATCAGACCTTCCAAAACATCATATATAAGCTCCATGTCCGAATGGCCTCTATCTTCAACTGTAAATGCATGAATTTTCCCATTGACCTCAATGAGGCTTCGTCCCGGAGTCTTTCTCAACCTAAAACTTTTCATCAATGTTCTTATTCTTGCAACTCCTTCCCACTTTCCTGCCAATGCATATATGTTAGCCAACTCCACATATGGAAAGGACAAGTGAGGCTCCATTGCGAAAAGCTGATGAGCTGCGTATTCACCAATCTCTGTCATGGTGTACCTTGCAAGCGCTAAGCAATGCACTCCATATAGCGGCATCAGGTTTGACAGGCATACCTTGAATAAACTCTAATGCCTCTTTTAACTTCCCTTTACGTCCAAGAAGATCTGCCATACAGGAATAATGATCTAATCCAGGAATTATTTTATAGACTCCGGTCATCATATCGAAGCACTCCCATCCCTTCTCAAGTAAACCACTGTGACTGCAAGCTTGAAGTATCGCAAGGAATGTTATGTGATTTGGCTTCAACTGCAAATCTACCATATGATTGAACAGGTCTAAAGCTTCTTTAAAAAATCCATTCAAAGCATAACCCGTGATCATGGACGTCCAAGAAACAACTGTTCTATCAGCAATGGTAGTAAAGATTTTCCATGCCTCGTGTATACTTCCACATTTTGCATACATGTCTATTAATGCATTGCAGACTACAACATTATGTTTTAAGAAGTTAGAACTGGCATAAGCATCAATCCACTTTCCAACTTCAAGAACACCAATTTGGCCACAGCTCGAAATCACAGAAAGCACAGCGACCAAATCAGCTTTCTCACCTGAAGCTTGCATAGAATTAAAAAGATTCAGCGCCTCATCTAAATTTCCTTTCTTAGCATAACCACTAATCATGGCAGTCCAGGTCACATTGCTTCTGTTAGATATGCTGTCAAATAAACATCTCGCGAAGTAAACATCTCCACATTTGGAATACATAGATATGAGAGTATTAACGACATGAATATCTGAATCATAACCAAATTTAATTCCATAAGAATGAATTTGCATACCTTGAAATGCAGCCTCTGGCTGTACACAAGAAGAAACCAAGTTAAGAATGGTACTAATATCGGGCCAAATTCCAAAAGATAGCATCAATTTGTAACAATTCAAAGCATTACAAACATTTTCATGATCAACATACCCTGCAATCATACAATTCCAGGAGACTATACTCCTTAAACCCCCATCAATTTCATTAAAAACTGACTCAGCCATCTGCAGATCACCGCATTTAGCATATAAAGATATCCAAGTATTAGCAACAGAAACGTCACTATCAAGCCCAACTCAAATTCCAAATGAATGAACACCCTTGGCTAATTCAAGATTCCTTATACAAGAGACACCCTGACTAATTCCCATAATTGTGACTGAATCAGGCATAAACCCTGCAGACCTCATTTCCTTAAAAACATTAAATGCCCTATGGAAAAAACCCAGTTTAACGAAACCGACAAGCATTACATTCCAAGAAGTAACAACCCTTTGGGTCATTTCAACAAACAGATTGTACGCGCTAGCTAATTCATTGCATTTCAGATACATATCAACCATGGCCGTTTGGACAAAGATATTAGCACAAAAGGGAGACTTTATGACATGAGCATGGATAATTTGCGAAAATTGAAGATTGGAGAGAGTGGCACAGGCTTTGGAAACGAAAGGAAAGGTCAAACTGTTCGGTTTGAAGCCATTATATTTAATTTGGCGAAAGAGGAAAAGTGCTTTATGGGCATAGTTTTGTTTTACAGCTTCACGTATACAAGCATTAAAGAAATCAATCTTCGAAGAGAAATTGTGAAAGCGATTGCGATGCAAAGAAACTGGAGATGCCACCATTTCTGCATTTTGATGGGAAAATGAGCAAAACAAACAACTCTTTCCCTCCTCTATTCAAAAAATTTCCCTTTTTTAGTTATTTAGGATGTTATTAAAATAGGACTGAATAAAAAATTAAAAAAGCAAAAGGTATTTTATTCAATAGAATTTGACTGAATTTTTTTAAATAATATTATTTTTAAATTTTTTTTTAAATATTATAAAAATATAACCATATAAAAAATAGTTTAAAAATACATTTATCATCAAAATATTAATCATAAAATAACATTTTCAATTTATTCACTATTTATAATGAATATTTAAAATAAATATAGTAAAAAATTGTAAATGTTCAACAATATTCTTCAATTATAAATTATAATTTTTATTTTATTGATAATAAATTTATTAAAATTGTTTAAATTTCAATTATTTTGTATTTATATTTATATTATATTTTTTCTAACAAAAAATAATGTTATATGGATATTTTTGATAAAAAGTAATTTTTTTTGTTCAAACCGATTTTCTCTGCTTATACTCGATTTTATCTGATTTTGATCCAATTTTTACCGGTTTATATGATTTTTATCCGGTTCATACTGATTTCTTATGGTTTTTTTATCAGTTTGGTTTTTAATCATCAAACCAACTGGACCAGCTATCGATTCGTGATTAAATTAGTCCGACCGATTGATCCGATCCTATTTTAATAACATTGGTTATTTAAGGCTACAAATTCCCGAGGAAAAAAATTTAAAGTAGGGGAAACTACCATGGTTAAGGATAACTTTTTGGCCCTATAGTTTTTCGAAATTTTTTTTTCATAGCTAATGCATTTCTCAAACATATTTAGATATTTGGAATGTTTTGAAAAATAGGATGTTGCGAAAATAGAAGAGCAAAGCCCATCATAACAGTGCAAAAAGAGACAGAGTTGGGAGAATCTAGGTTTGATGGCATAATAATAGGTTGCAGAAATTGAACAGTGGGATCCATGTTTTTACACAAGAATTGCAATAATTCAAGTTTAATTCCGTAATACCTTTTTGCATATTTAGGCTGACAAAAACATCAATTCTGCAATAGAGCGTTGCGGCATTGGATTTGTAAAAAGAAATTTCACCTCAAAAATTATCAAACTCGTTGAAAAAATAATTTGGAACCGACTATATATACTCTTTAGACTAGTGAATTCATACAGAATTTTGGCAAAATAATTAAATTAAACTGCTGTGGGAAATAAAATCAAAATCCACTAGGATCCAAGCAATCCAATTGATTCAAAAGATAATTAGTTAATTGATTACCAACCTGTTGAAGCACAGAAATAGTCAATTAACTTTTTTAATTCCAATTGGTTTCACGTTTTATGTGCTCGAAACTAAAACGAATTTCAAGTGCTGCTCCAAGGAATGATCACTCTATACTGGTATGCACATTCGAATGGAATGAACGAATTTTCAAGAGGTGCTAGCTACCTTGTTGGCAGGGTTTTATTTTCTGTGCCTTTTCTTTTCTCAAAAGATTAATGTTTCTCTTCCTTTCCAAAACGACTCTCTCTAAAAGGTCAGTATTAGGGTTGTATTAAAACATACACATATATAGTAATACTAACCCTAACGTGTAGAGAGAAAATTTAGGTATATATCTTATTCAAAATAAGAAATATTTTATTCCTTATTCAAATAATAAGAAATATCAATTTATTTTTGATATTATTTTGAAATTTTTTATCTGAAATATTTAAAA
Source organism: Excoecaria agallocha (assembly GCA_037975025.1). Taxonomy (NCBI): domain Eukaryota; kingdom Viridiplantae; phylum Streptophyta; class Magnoliopsida; order Malpighiales; family Euphorbiaceae; genus Excoecaria; species Excoecaria agallocha. The sequence goes on along the minus strand of CM075807.1, from coordinate 113,711,924 downwards.
TTCAAAATACCAAAATAAATCCTAGTTCATTCATCACATTCTAAATGTTTGGTCCAATAGATTCATATTATATTGGCAATGGATCCAATTCCATTATAGGTCCACAAGTTATAAGCAACTTCTAGCAAGACATTATAACTATCCAAATAATATGAATATCGATAATTTGATTTTAACCTAACTAATAGAATATATTATGATTCTTTTGTCACAAGACGTCTTGTTTGAACATAAGTCATGGTCCATGTCAAACTTATATTGTTCAAACATATAATTTGTTGATCACTAAATAGACCGATAATATCAAATGACATTGATCACTCTATCAATTTATTTGAGTACAACCATATATTTCTCAATTCTACTTACCAAAAGGCTTAATAGATATTTCTCTCATAAGAAAGTAACCAATTCTATGTTGATTATTCACTATCCTTTGTATGATTCTCATCATATCCAATCATAATTTTTATGATTATTCGATTAAAGATAACGTTTGATTATGTCAAAACATAATGTTCCTTATGTAGAAAATTGTGATAATCTTAAGTTTAAAGATTTAATAATATATCTATTATGAGATTACTTATGACACTAACCCATGTAGTGATCTCATAGTGAGTCTATCCAGTACCTTATTTTCTAACAAATATTTATAAATTTAATTTATATCCCCATATATAATCTATCTCATAATTATCAATCAAACTCATACCAGTCTTAACTTATCATTATTTCTTTAATGATAAATGACTAGAAATATTTAGAATAACATTAAATGGTTATTCACCAATATTATTAAAATCGGACCGAACCGATTAGTCGAATTGGGTTAACCAAACTGACAAGTCATCCGGTTGGTTTAGCTAATAAAAACCGGATTGGACCAGAAAAAATCGAACAAAATCGGAGAACCGGCAAACCAGAAAGAACTGAATTTTTTTCTAAAATGGCAAAACGTCATTGTTTAATGCTTTGGAAAAAAAAACATATGGTTGCACAAGGTTTCTTACTTTCTTTTTTTTTTTAATTTCTTTTTACTATTTTTTACTTTCAAGTTGTTAAAAAAATATACATGTTGCTGCACAGATTGAACTAGGGACCTTTTGAGTGTAAGACTAATGTGATAACCACTGCACCACAGCAACCTCATGTTTTTACTTTTTTTATTTAATTATTTTTAATTTCGTTCTGTGGTACTACACCACAGATGTTTTTACTTTCTTTCTTTAATTGTTTTTAATTTCGTTTTGTGATTTTTTTTTATTTTATTGTCATGCTCTATTTTTTATATTATTTCTTACTTTCTTTTTTTAATTTATTTTAATGGTTAGACAACTTGATAAAAGTAAACCCAATCTCCCTCCAGTGAAATCAAATTGAACCATAAAAAATTGCTAATGTACTCTTATCATTTAATTTGAAATAATGAAACTATATGCACAAAAAGCCAAAAAAACAATTAACACTATTTCTAATATTTAAATATATATCCCCTTGTAAATCATTTCATATTAGGATGTGATCATTTGTTATCATTTCATATTAGGATTTGGTAACTTGTTAATGTGGTCTTAGTGTAATTGATAATAATATGCAGTAGTATTTATAAAATTATATTAATTAATAATATTTTAAAAAATAGAAAAAAAATCCGGTTAAATCTGGTTGAACCACAAATCTCAAATCTTGCCGATTCTTTATCCAGTCCGATTTTAATAACATTGTTATTCACAAATATTGTTATAATGTAACATTCCAATAATATATTAATGAAAAAAAATTATTTTTATAAAATAAAATATAACATTACATAAAGGTCCAAATATTTGGCCTAAGATAGAACTGCTAACAATTCATTATGCGAAGATTATACTTGTTATTATTAAAACTTTGTGCAATAAGCGAAAGGAAAATTTGTATTTAAATATTAGTGTCTTCTAATGTAAAGGACTATGATTGATATTTTTACTGTCTTATTATCAGTATCTGGTTAGAATTTTTATTTGAATATTTGTAATTTGATATTTATTTTAACTTTAATATTTATGTATTAATATTAATTTAATTTTTTATTTAATTTGTTAAAGTTTAGATATCAATTGAAGTATAAAATTATCAAAGAAAAAAGCTGCATAAATGCCAATCTTAAAATATTGTAATTTTTTTTATAAAATAATATGATAAATAAAAGAAAATATACAAAACTAATTTTAATATAATATTTATTTTTATTAATTTGATACAATAGATGGTGTACACATACTTAATTCCAATAATCATGATGAGCAATATTTTAAAGGAAATCGTTAGCAAAAAATGAGATAATCTATACAACTATCGAATTGAAAATGGCATAACAATGTTTGATGATATTATTACAATAAATAAAAAATTTATAAGAAATTATAATGAAAGAATATCCCATGCGGAAGTAAAGATGGTGGAAGCATTCATTAAAATAAGTAGTACAAAAATATGGCCTAAATATTATGTTCATTAAAACACAATTACAAAATTATGGACCTATACCAATAAAAATGTAAACATATTTTGTACCAATATTGTAAAATAATATTATACCATTTAAGCATGTGTGGTAATAATGTGTAATGATATTATGTAATTTAAGTACGTGTAATAATAAAATATAATAAGTATTCAATATATTTTTTTATATAATTAGCAAAAACAATTATTATCATAATATTGGTGATTTGTATAACAAGTAACAATCGTTACTCTTTTTATTTATTATTAATATCTTTACTGTTTATAATTTTGTAAAATTTTATTATTGTTGTTATAGTTGTTTTATAATGCTAATGAGATAAATTATTATTTAGATATCTGTTTTAATTGCTTTTTTTTATGGATACAACATATAATTATGAAAAAATTATAATTAAAAACAACACAATTATATTCTAACTCACAGATAATTTGAAAATATCAGCATATACCGACTTTTATTTATACATAAGTGGATAAATAAATTATGGAGTTCCAATTTTTTTTTCTGACATATGAGGTTCAAATGCCATTACTAGGAGACTGATATCTAGAAATAAATCAACTCTTCCTAAATTGATCCATAAAATTCATGTTAAATTGAATTTAGGTATCAACAACGTGGTGTACAACCGAGAATCGTTATATTGGACGTCGATAGATTTGGTAGATGACGATAACATATAGATAATTTATGAAAAATTAAGAGAATATGATGTATTATATCTTGATAGAATTAATTACTGTAGTAGTTGAGGAGGGTTTAGAAGCTAATATACCTATGTACGGAACCGGTATTCAAGATAGAAATTATACATTGCACATGGAAATTGCAAAAGTTGCAATTAACAACTTACCTTATTATTTTTCAAGTCACCAAATTACATAACAAATTAAATCTACAATTGCATAACAATACATTAAAATATTATATCAAAATATTATTTGATAATTTTACAAAAAAAAATTATTATTAAAACTTGTTAAATAATTAAATAAATAAATTTATTCGTACATATATATAATTTTTACTTACCTTTAATTTTTGTAATAAAATAATAATTCAAACTCATAAATTACATTTAAAATAAAAATTCCAAACCTCTAAATGCTTAATGGATATGTTTTTGCAAAACCTCAAATTAAAGTGCTTGATTGATATATTTTTGCAAATAGGAAAGGAGGGACTGCACTTGTAGAAAATACCGGAGAAGGGTTCCAGTTGAAATGAAAATAATGAAGGCATTCATATATATTTATATAGGATGGAATTATTGTTCACGCATTAGGGATTTTGCTTTGGTGTTGGGTGTTAGAAGATTGTCCATTTTCACAGTGGATTGTTGCAAAAATTGATTCTTTTTTTTCGTAGTGGTTAGCTTCAGAAATGGATGTTCCTTTTGATCTCCCTCGTTCGTTGTGCCTGCTTTAGTGAACTTGCCGACTCCAAATTTTGCACCGAATAGTTGCAAAAATGAGATAAAACACCCAATTTCCCTAATTCTTTTCCAAAAAAAAACATCATAATCCCAAATATTTTTGGGAAAAGCTTTATTTATATAAAAAAAAAGCCCCTAGTTTTCCTTCCAGTCAAAAAATATATTTAATATTTTTTTTGTTAATTTTTATTTTTAAACATGTTAAAATGTTCACCCTCAAAATATTAAAGTGGTAAATTTTCTCCATAAAAAATACTCAAATGATAAGTTTTTGTCATTAAAAATATTAAAATTATCAGTTTTTATTTTTTTAGGCGAAAATCTCAATCAGCTAAAGAAATAAACTACATCCAATGAAAAGTGACAAATCAGTATTTATATGAATAAAATAATAGACACGTGTAGGGATAAATATACACCGATTAATCGGTTCATAATAAGTAAAAAATTAACCAGTCTATTAATATCATTTTTTTAATTATTAACCATTAATCAGTCCGTTACATTCGGTTAATCAGTCCATCGATTTTAATTTTTCGGTTTGATTAACCAATATTTTTCTTTAAATCATTAAAATTCGTAACATAAAATTATAAAAAAAAATTAGACAAATTTCAATTCAATTTCAAATATATAAAGTAATTTAAAATAAAATTCATAAAATAAATATAATTTACTAGCTAAAATTTATGTTTACCAAATTAATATCTAATACTATAAAATAGATTTGATATTTATCAAAAATTAACATGTTTGATTCTAAGTTAAATAAAATTTTGGATAATATTAAATATTAAAACATAAACTCTAAAATATAAAAAATATATAATTAAATACTATTATATATGATAAAAAAATAACATATATAATAGTTAATATGTTACTATATAAAAATATTACTATAAAATTAAAGAGAATGATATAATATAAATTTAGTTTAAAGTTTTATATAAATTTTATAGAAAAATATAAAAAAATTAAGGTAAAAAATAAAAGTATAACTTAAATATATTTTAATGTAGTATTTTATATAAATTTTAGAGAGAAATAGAAAAAAATAATTTTAAAGTGTAAAATAAAAATATAATATATATATATATATATATATATATATATATATATATATATATATATATATGAATCAGTTAATAGTGAACTAATAGTTAACCGGTATCCAAAAATTAAAATTATAACAAAAAAATTGAAAATATAAAAATTAAAAACCATAATCGAGTATATCTAATTGATTAATCGAAAAATTGATTCATTTTCGAACTGATTTTACAGTTAAACATATTTTCAATTTTTTTTGCTCACTCTCTGCACCTAACATATATTAAAATTTTTATCGATTTATTTTTTTTATTCAAGTGAAGATTGGTTTGTTACTATTAGACTGGACATCATCTATTCCTTTAGTTGGTTAGAATTTTTATCCAAAAACTGACAAAAACAAACCATTTAATATTTTCAATAGTAAAACAGACAATTTTATAATTTTATGAGCAAAAATTGACCATTTTAATATTTTTTTAGGATAAAAACTAACAAAAAAAAAATAATGATACTTTCTAACTACAATAGGACACAAATTGCCTCTTAACCCAAAATACAAAAAAAAACCCAACATTTATGTGCTTTTCTTATTACTCAAATAATAAAAACATTTTTTCTCTTATAATTCTATTACCATCCGTGTACATTTTCTCGTTATTCTTTCCATTCAAAATATATACATATAAATTTAGTTTAAAGTATTATATAAAATTTATAAAAAATATAAAAAATTAAAGTATATATATATCGGTTAACCGTGAACTAATAATTAACCGGTTGTTAAAAATTTAAACCGTAACCATTAACAAAAAATATAAAAATTAAAAATCGTAATCGAGTCAATCGAATTGATTAACCATAAAAATTAATTTGATTTCGGATAGATTTTATGATTAATCATATTTTCAATTTTTTTTTTCTCACCCCTACTTATAATTCTATTACCATCCACGTAAGTTGTCTCGTTATTCTCTCAATTCAAAATATATAGATATATTTTTTTTATTTGTTGTAAATTATAGTTTACTTTCTTTTTTATACTATACCTCAATTCTCTAATATTCATTGTTATTAACAAATATTAAATATTATATCGTACTTTTCATATATAAATTTAATAAATATAGACATAATTTAGTAAAATTACAAAAAAATTATGATTGCACTTTTTTAATTCTTGTAAAATAGAAAATGTGCCTATCTATATGGGAGAGATGGAGTATAATTTAACCAGTATGCTAGGTTTTTTTCTATCTATTTTAAAATATTTAATGCATCTAGACACTTGAACTCAACTTAATAATTCAATAAACTTTTAAATTTTAATAATAATCTATTTAATGCCTTATTTGTTGATTTCACAAATAATAAATATGCAATTCATGCTGACTTCAAAAAAAAATAAAGCGTGTCACACTTAACAACATTAATGTGGCATTACACAACATCAAAAAAAAAAATTGTTTCATTGTGCACGTCCGATGTGTATTCATCACAACAGTTCATATGTCAAAATAAAATTATTTGAGTTTCAAGTATTCCAATTTTTCAAAAAAAATAATATAAATTTATATGTAATATTTATAAAATTAACGATAAAAATATTTAATAAGTTATTGTTAAAATTAAATGCTCGAATTAAATTGAATTATCACTTTACATATCAAGACATTTTAAAATTAAAATTTAACTTGAGATTCAGTCAAATTGTTATCCAGAATTAGACGAAAATCTGACAAATTAAATTAATATCAATTGTATAAATTAGCGTTCGAATTGTAAGAAAAAAGAAATAAAGCTCTAATAAAAAACCCCAAGTTTTAGATCTGCCTGCAATTTCCCCTGGAAAGAAAATTGTTATAAAAAAAAAGAGGATTTTGGTAGGTTATCTTGGCCATGCTTAGACAATGGATCAATGAAATAATTTGGTCTTTCTTTAGATGGAAAAGTCTTTCAAAGCAAGAGACTGCAAAGAAAAGGCTTTTCTTGTTCGGAACACAGAATTGAAATTCTTTTCATTTGAACATCAAACTCAAAACACTGTCAAATAATCAATGGACTGGTGGTTCCTTTACAAGAAAATTTCAAATAAAAAAAGTGATGATCCAAAATCACAAGGCTAGAAACAAATTAATGAAAAAAATGGTGGGGGAAATGGACAATTGGGTCAAGGAAAGACAAAAATTAATTCCAAGACATGTACAAAATTTCAAGAAGATATAGAACAAAGGTCTTCCAAGACTTGTCTGATGTTAGGCCTCTCGTTTACAGGAAGAATACACCGTAATGATATAGCAAGCAAATCGTCCATAGCTTTCAAATGTTCTTCTCTGCCTGCAATGTCTCTGTCAATACAATCCATTCGTCTTCCCCCTTGATCACACAACCGAACCCAATCTGGAAGATCAACTGCTCCCGACTGACCTGATATAATGTCCCCTGCACTTCTTCTAGTTAATAGTTCCATCAAGATCACTCCAAACACATACACGTCCGACTTAAAGGAGGGGACTGGTTTTGTTGCATTAGTAAGTTCTGGAGCACAATATCCTAGTGCCCCAAGATTCAGTATCTGCTCTGCAATGCCAGCTGGTGTCATCAGGCGGTTAAGGCCATAATCAGTAAGACGAACATTGTAATCAGGGCCTTCCAAAAGTATATTTGTTGGTTTTAAGTTTCCATGGAGAATGCCTCTATCATGAATGTACAAAAGACACCGAGCAACATCAACAGCAACTTTTAGTCTTTGGCTGAATGACATCAAGGAGTATCTTCGAGGCGTAGTCTCTGCATAATTACACATTGAAAATCAAGAAACTTCTGTATACAATCGTATAAAGCATTTGTAAACGGCAACACCACTACAGTTTCAAGAGTTCAAGCTGTATCTCATATAAGCGCAATCCAAAAATTCTGGTGCTCACTGTCAGAGATAATCAGTAGAACATTTGACCACTCAAATTACTCCTAGTGCTGCGAAATATCACATCAGAAAGGGATTATCAAATTTTTGTATTTCCAGCACAATGTCAATATCCCACATGTCAGTTCCATGACAAGTAAATTCAAAAACCAGTAGAATCCAATGAAGAGGAATTCAAAAGTACAACTGCAATTGTAACATCAATATAATCTCTGTGCCATTCTTATAAATTCCATGCCTGTTAAGTTCAATACTACTCGGAAACTCAGAAGCAAGGACTTGAGACTCGTGATCTGTGTACAAGTGAACAAGCATTTTATACAAACACAAAAAGCTAGCACAAAGCCAAGTCAAATTCATTTTTCCAATCATCTAATTTCACTAAAACCAGCTTTCACAGCTATAGACCATGAAAATTTTTAACTGCGCATTTCGTCATCAGGCCAAGCTAGACATCTGAACCATAACCTAGTGCATATACTTCCATCAAAATAAATCAGGCATGCCAAGAAACATGACCAGGAAATGCATGCATCTCTATCAAACAATATTAATGCATGTTCTGAAAACACCTATATTAAACATCGGTAGCAATGCATTTACTTTTTGCCAGAACAAAAAAAAAAAGAAGCAGAAAGCTCTTGAACCAAAAATGTTTGCATCACTCTCAAGTAAGTTGATTTTACCCAAGCAAAAATCTAAACTAATGTGTGACTAGATGGTCTCTTATCTTTTCCTGGACCAGAGACTTGACCAATAGAACCAGCCAAGTAAAATTAAGACTCTTACTATACCTACTGTTATAACCCCTTTGAAATGCCTATCAGTCAATCAAAACCTTAGACCTCATTTGAGAATCAAACATTCATTTTCATCTCTTCGTCAAGTCAGTGCATCTCTGATCCTAACCATCTTAGTATCTCAAAGAACCCATGAGCAGAAGAAATGCCCACCATATAGTCACTTGTGATGCTGCAGTTCATCTAGGACAACCTACTATGCAATTTATTAGGCAAATCAAACAGCTAAAAACTTTGAGCATTGAAAATTGTAGGCCTAATATTAAATGTTTTACAGATGGAAACCCCACTCAGAACCTGGAATTCCCAAATAAGCACCCAAGTCAAAACAAAGTACATCTAGGCGCCTACTATGTCCTATAAATATCCACACAATCTATTAGGTAAATTAGATAGCTAAAAACTTTAAGCATTGAAAATTGCAGGCCTAACATTAAATGTTTTACAGATGGAAATCGCACGCAGAACCTGGAATTCCCAAATATGCAGCCCAATTTACATTTTCAAATGGTAAAAAAAAGGTACACTGCTCTTATTTGAGAGCTATAGAATTCCCTTTTATCTGATGAACATGATATAATATAGATTTCTCAAAAATTCAGGCTCCTTTGAGTAAAATTTTTAATAAACTTTCTGCTATATGGAAACAGTATAACAATTGAAAGACTTGGTCTATAAATAGTAATTACAATTAACAAGATGATACATCATGGATTAAGAGGTCCCAGAAGTGAGGGCCAGCGACAATTGCAATGAAAGCATGAGCAAATTGTAATATCCAGGCAACAATATGTTGTTGCTTCAGTTACTAAAGTAATCCATTATGACAGCATGCAGTCCACAGCCAGAGCAAGCCAAACATCCAAATTGAAGGTATCATTGCTTGACTGAGATGAGAGAACGGCTACATTGAAAACTTAAATGGCTAAAGTGCTAATCTACGTACAGTTACAGCATAATGAAGATTGAAGCAGCAATTATTCAAGTTAAAGGCTGCTAGGGTTCAGCAAATCACATTATGTATTTTAGTATTTCATGAACATGTAAATCTCAATGCTACAGATGACTACTATGTCCAAAAAAAAGGTGTAGAATAGCATATTCATTTTAGCACTTAGCTGAACCAATTGTAACTAAGATATCAGCTAAATTCATGCAGAGATCTTGCATAAGTGTTTTCTATATAGCCAACAAAATGAACAATTTAACACCATAAAATAGAAAGCAACAAGGTAGTTAACTTTATATACACTAAACAAACAAGCAAGCATCAAAAAATGTGATAAGAAAAGTATAAAACACTGAAACAGAATAAAATTCTCACCATATAGATGTAAAGCCAAGCTGTCTCCGTGAATATAGTCTGCCAGAAGAAGTCTCTCCTGCTCTCCAGGCCCCCAGTAATATGCTCGCAAAGGAACTATATTTTGATGCTTTATAGAGCCTATTCTTTTAACTTCCTTAGCAAATTCTTTCTTATGTTTAACCAAGCCCACCCGCAACCACTTCACAGTCAACATGTGTCCACCATCTAGAGTAGCTTTGTACAGAGTTCCATGACTGCTTCTACCAAGAACTTCTGCTGGGGCTCGAGATAGCTCCTCTGCAGTGAATGCCAGTGAAGCATCCAGGAAGAACAGTTCTCCAGCCAACCGATCTGGCGAATAAACATCCAACTTCACAGATTGTTCACGAGACTCAAGAAAACGTGGTGAGGATGTTATTGGAGATCCTGGAGAGGACTTCCTTTCAGATGTTGCAGGACGATTCACGAACAAATTAGGATTTGAAGATGCAGAGCCAGCAGCTGCAATCCCATGCTCAACAATTTCATTTGCAAGCTCCGTTTGCCCAGATAATGATCTTGAATTTGAAGTAAGCAAATGATCATTTGAAAAACTCAATGATGTTGGTGGGCGATGCACATTTGAGTGGAATTTGAAAAGTGAAGATCGTGCAGATCTTTCAACTTTAACATCTTCTCCTGTAGTTTGGCCACTAAATCCATTTTTTCCATGCAATTCCTTTTGTTGTGCTCGGTAATAGGCAAGCAAAACCAAAATCGTAAGAGTAGTTATAACTGAACCAACAATTATTCCTATTTTAACACCATGCTTTGAACTATGGCCTTTATCTTTGAGTAGAGGGAGCTGATTTGGAACAGAATTTGTTGATCGCATGCCATTTGGGATGATCAGCAAGGAATTTCCAGGACGAAATGAAGAAATATTAAATTTTGTCCTCAAGTTTTCTGGAACAGTGCCACTTAGATCATTATAGGACACATTAAAGCCAATCAGACTAGACGGAAGTTTATCAGGGATTTCACCCTTAAATTTGTTGCTAGATAAATCAAGGTACTGCAAGTATGTCAGTTTACTCAATTCAATTGGCAGCTCTCCTGATAAGTCATTGTCTGAGAGATTTAGCAATTTGAGATTCGCAAAGTTACCAACAACTGAAGGCAATCCGCCAGACAAGGAATTGTAAGAAAGATCAAGAGACTCCATATTTGGATAAGTGGGTAAAACTAATAATTCACCAACATGTGAACCTTGCATAGGGATTGAGCCTGTAAATAGATTTCCTGAAAGGTTAAGGTTTGTTAATGTCATAGAAGTAAAGAAACCACTTGGAATAGACCCAGTAAATTGATTTAGACTGAGGTCAACTGAAGACAACCCCAAACTAGACCCCAATTGAGAAGGCAAGTTACCTTCCAGGGAATTATTCCTAACAATTAGTTTGCTTAATCTAGAAAACTGAGGCAATGAATCCGGCAAACTTCCTGATAACTTGTTTGAACCCAAATCAATAACTTCCAGAGTGGCTTCCCATTTCTGAATAACAGACATGTCACCGGAGAACCTATTTCTACTCAGATCCAGACTTGTACATCTCTCAAGATAAGTGGGCAATGAGCCTGATAAACCATTTGAAGAGAGATTCAAAACATTCAGAGTTGTAGAATTGACTCCATGAATAAAACCTGAACATACATTAATGCTGATTATCAAACACACCTCATCAAAAAGAATGAGAAAAAAAAAATCACAGGAGTCGTGAAGATATAAAAAGTGGATATTAGAGATATCAAATAGAAGCTTGTTCAGAAGGGACAAGGAAATCACAAAATCCACTCCATTCAACTTTTATGGTGTCCAACACTTAGCCATCAAAGAGATTTTTATGTTTGTTTGCAGTTTTTAATGTACTTTCGGCCGAGCAGTATACTATCACCATTTCTTTTTAGAAATATTGTCCACAATTTCTCACCCTGGTGATATAACTAATTAAAATTTCTAGATAATAAGTTTTTCTGTGGAAAGTGACAGAACAAAGTCATTAAACAGAAACGAATCACTGGTTCCGAGTCACTTTCCGCCAATTTCATGAACCCAACTTTTACCAAGCAATCACAACGATACCCGGTTTTATCCCTGCTTTCTGAAAAGATCAATTACTTCGGCTACACCAGATCTTACACCCAAAACGACAACAGGTAACTCATATCAAGTAAATCACTTTCAAATGGGGGGGAAAAAAAAGGACTATGAAAAAGCAAACCAGAGGAGCGGAAGTCAATTTCCATGCCCCCGGTGTCAACGAAAACCAGCAAATTTGAAAAAAGATATCACACGAAAACATAGATTTAATCTAGAGTTAGTTCTTCATAATAATTAATAGTTCTATCGAGTAAATAATCCAATAAAGTTCCAACAAAAAAGAGAGAATCCTTTCCATTGCAGATATAAGTTAAGATTTCACTACCTGTAAATCCATTGCCACTAAGATCCAAAATTTCAATCGGAACCGACCCATTTAACAATTCCACCGGCATAGCCCCAAACAATTGATTGTTCTGCAGTCTCAATACCCTTAAATTGGGCAAAGAGCCAAACGAAGGTAACTCCCCATTAATCATATTACTACCCAAATCCAAAACCTGTAAATTCCTAAACAATCCAATCACCTCTGCTTTCAAAAACCCACCATTCAATTGATTTCCACTGAAGTTGATGAAATGCACAGTATTAGCCAAACCCGATACATTTTCTACACTGAGGCTACCAAGCTCCCCATAAAACCCATTATCACTCAAATCCAAATATTCCAGATTAATAAACTGGCTCAACACATCACGAACATTACCCCCAAACTTATTAGAATGCAAATCCAGCACCTTCAACTGCTGCAAGTTCCTGAAGGGCACCCTTGACTCAACAGGAAACCCACCTTCAAAACCATTCTTCGACAGATTTACATGCTTTAAATTCCACAACTCAGCGATCCGACCAGGGATCGGCCCAGAAAAAGTGTTGTCCGATAGATCCAAGTGCTGGAGTGAGCTTAGGGATCCCAATGCGGGTACAATCCGACCCGTGAAATTGTTCCCAGACAGAGATAAGTTTTGTAGAGACTTAAGGTTGAGTAAAGTTGAAAATTTTAGGTCACCCAGTAGACCGAGTCGGTCAAGGGTAATAGCAGTGATTGAATCGGTGGATGGGTCGCAGGTGATACCGGGCCAGGAGCTTGGGCAAGAATTCTGGTCTGGTAAAGAAGATAAGTTCCATGCTGAAAGTATTCTGTCAAGCGGGTCGTTTTGAATACCCTTTTTGAACTCCAGTAGGGATCGGAGCTCCGATTGATCAGACTGAGAAGCAGAAGTGAGAAGAAAGAGCAGAGAAAAAGGGAAGAAGAAGCAGAGAAACAGAGAGAAAGAACAAGTGAGACTCATTTAGGAGAAGAAAAGTAGAAAGTGAAACTTCTATAGATGATGCATTTCAGAAATGCGAAACCCTAGAATATGAAATGAGAAAAAGAAAAGAAAAAAGAGAGGGCTACGGTTTGTTTGTAGGTTTGGTTATAGTTGATGGTGTTAAAAGGGAGAGATGGTGAAAAGAAGAAGAAGTCAGTTAAAAATGGCGGTTTAAGAGTCAGGTGGAGAGTGTTGGTTGATGAGGAGAGTGAGTAGCTACAGACTGTAAAGGAAAGGACCTTCCTTCCTCTACTCTCCTTTCTCTCTTCTTCCGTCTCTGTTACTACTGTACTGTCACTGTTTTGTTTTGTTTTGTTTTTCTTTTCTTTTCTTTCCTTTTCCTTTTTGTATTAAAAAACCAAAAAAAAAAAAAAAAACTGATGCTTATCAATCTTTGGATACTCACCATTTTATGATTTACCTCTTTGCAATTAGTTCTCTTTCAATCTTATCATTCCCATTAGCAATTAGTTTGCAATTGGCAATTTTATTTTTCTGCCAAAGAAAAACTGGCATTTTTTTTTTTTATTAAAGGGGACGTTGATGATTAAATTAATATTTATTAAGAGATAAATAAAGAGTAATTTTTGAGTAGCTGAGTTGCCTTGTCATGAGTTTGCATAAGAAATTAAATTAGAGCATGACAGGTATAGGAAATTTTGATAACTTTTTATCCAGTTTTAGATGAAAATTTGACTTCACAAACATTATTTATACTATTTTTTAAGTCATAATATCCCTAGTCCATCACAAATTGCATCATTGACTTTTGCCTTAATACATAAATTCAATTTTTTAATTTATTTAAATATTTAAATTTTAATAATAATTTATTAAATATTTAATCTTGAAATGACATTCGAACCTTTATAAAAATTTAAATTTTTAATTAAAATGAATTAATATTTGATATAGAATCGAAAATTATATATAATTCAAAATATTATATGTCTGTCAATTTTTTGAATTGATTTTTTGGAAATGTAAAATTATATTAATATACATGGAGCCGAATTAAAAAGAAGTGTGTAAATTGAGATCCGAATTATGAAAATGCAAATAAATATTGGTAATATTTTGTAATATTCTAAAAAAATTAAAAATCCGGGAATGAGGGCCCACCCACATGCTTTTTTTTTCCTTAGTTTTCTAAACGGCGTCATTGATAAGATGGATGAAAATGGTATATAATTATGTATTTGTTTAGGGGAGAGATTTTCGGATTTGGGTATCCAACTCATCTCCTGCTGTACTGTTTGGGGTTTTTTTTTTTTTTTGAAACTGGTACTGTTTGGGGTTTGATTATTAATGGGAGCCGTTTTAGCATAATGCATATATTTTGGTATTTTAGGCATGTTTTTGTAATTTTATTTACTTTTAATTTATCCACTTCCTTTTTATATCTTCCATTTAGTTTCTGTTTAGACGGAGGTAGATATTACAAAGTAGATAAAAGTAACTAGTTACTCTATATCCTTAAAAAAAGTTATCCCAATTTGAAAGTTGATGGGAGTAACTCCATATTTACTCTAAAATTTTAAAGAGTTACTCTTATCTACTTCCATTTACTCTATATTTATTTTAGATTTGCCAAATAAGGGAGAGTAAATGAGAGTTACTCTCATCTACTCTATTCTCATTTACTTCCATCTACTCTCCTCCCATCTACCCCCATCTACTCCCATCCAAATAGAGGCTTAAGGTAAACAAAATAACTTTATAAAAAACATGAGAATTTTTAGCAAGATAATCTCATGGAAAAAAACTCTCTCAGTCTCTTTGTTTGGATGATTTTTTAAAATATAATATGACATGGTGTAAATTGTTATTATTATTGAGATGTTTAGGAGGCCAATGTGTTATATAATGATTTGATACTTGTTATTAAAACCGTGATATACATAACAAACCGTTAATTCAAATAACTAACCATATTAACCTTTAGTTTATTAGGATGAATATGGTTTCTTGAACTAATTTAGTTTGATTATTCGGTTAATGAATTCTATTTCGGTTAATAAAATATCTCTTTTAAATTACATTCCTTCTGCTTAATAAAAATTTTTAAATATAAAATTTATCGATTTTCGATTGATAAATCAACTTGATTTGGTGCTGCTAGTGTAAAATTTTAGTGTGGTATTCGGTCATTAAATTTATTTAATTTTATTTTTTATTAGTTCAATTTCCATAATACTATAATTGAAATTTTAATCCGTAAACTTTTATTTTTATTAAATTTTTATCTGATCAAATTTTGACCCAACCCGTGAACCCGAATCATATGACTTGTACCCAAACCTAATTCAAGCAGTAAAAGATTCATTCTTAACCCCATCCATATGACTCGAAAAGATTCGGATCAAGTTTGGACCGACTCGCGAGTCAAGATGGATTGACCCAAATGGGTTGGGTCATAGAATGATCTGTATGACACATTTATTTTCTTAAAATTTTTTGGATGATTAATAGGAAGAGCTAAAAGATTAAGGATATTTTATGTTAATTAGATCACATTTTTATGTAGGCTTAACATGTAAATTCCCCTTATACTTGCAAACAGTTGTTATCCTGCCGTCCAAACTTATGAGTTTATTAATTTGACATCTATAGTTGATTATTAATAATAAAACAACGCTTTTTGTATTTGTTGGTAGCGCGTGCATCACGAACGCTTGATGTGGTTGGCTCATTATTTTAAGCCAATAATATTACGACACATGGCATATATTTACTAAGTGAAATTTAGCAAATGGGACATTTTTCATCCACTTTTCTCTCTTTATTCTGTCTCTATCTCCACCCTCTCTTCTTTTTGTTTCTCTCTCTGAAAACACGATCATATTGAATGTTGTCCATCCAATTCTTGAAGCTTAAGATCACGAAGCTTTTTCCTATTTCAGTAAAGTAAGAAAAGCGATAATTTTGTTTGACATAGGAGGAATGTAATGGTCCAAATACCGGATTAGTCGAAAATAGTATTTTCCAATTGTGAATAATGGAACCGGGATAAATAGTATCTCTAGGAGTCAAAAAAATATTTTATTGGACCATTGAAAAAAGGAGGTTAACAGGAGCCCAAAAATATAATTTGACCTGAAAATAAGGTTAAATGGGTCATCAAAAGTTAAAAATAAAGAAAAAAATCACAGTTTCGGTTCATATAGTGCCCAAATTAACTAAGATTTTATCATAACTTTAAAAATAACAAATGACGTTTAAAAATTATCAGAATTTTCAGATCTATATTAAATGAGATGTAAAATCATATGGTAAAGAAAAAGTAATTTTTCAGAAACACAGAAAAATTGAGCTATCGGATCAAAAAACAGTCTCTGATTGATCCAAAAATATTCATGAAGATTAATGATTATATTTTAAGAATTTTGGAAGTATTTTTAAAAGGAATTGAACTTAAAAAGTAAGAGAAATAATGATTTCGGTTTAAATAGTAACTGGTTGACCATGAATTTGATCAAGACTTTAAAAATAACAAATAATTTTCAAAAATTTTAGAAAATTCCAGTTGGGCTCTAATTAATATGTAGAATTATTTGATGGTGAAAAATTAATTTTACGATAACACCGACAATTATCTAATCGGATCAGTTTTAGTGAATTGGATCAAAAAAGGATTTCGATTGAACCAAAAATTTTTATGGAGGCTATATTATATATTTTAAGAATTATGAAATTAATTTTGAGTAAATTTAAGTTTTGAAAGTGAGAGAAATAATTTTTGAATGCATAATGGGCTTAAAATGAAAATTGGACTAAAAATGGTTGGATCAGATCCAGCCCATTAACCACCTAGAAATAGCCCAAATATCTGAATTTTCTAGAGATATCCATAGCCATATCCTCTTCTTTCATTTTTCCTTATTGGCCAAGTGAAAGTTTTTCATTTCACTTAATTTTTTCATCTCTTCTCCAATTCTCTTTCTAAATTCAAGTCCCTTAAGTAAAATCCAGCTTCTCTAGTGGATCATGGTAGCCTCTAATCTTCATTTAAGGTGATTAAAGTGAAAGAAATGAAGAAAAACCAAGAAGAGAAAGGTTATGGATAAAAGTCAAGTAAGTGAAATTAGGTTTAATTAATTAATTTAATTAGTTTTATGGATAGATTTAAGGATGCATTTTATTATTATGAGGTTATATTGAATTAATAAAGAAAAAAATTGAAGGAAAATGCTCATGAGGTATTCGGCTACCTTGAAGTTTATGGAAGAGGAAGTGATTTCAAATGGAAAAAGGTGAAGAAAATGAAGAGTGAATATTGGAAAACAAGAATTCAAGGTATGTGGATACAAAATCCCCTATCTTCCATTTAATTGAGTTGGTTTAAGATTATGTATGTTATGTATGTATGTGATTAATGATTGTATAATTGAAATAATTATTATAAAAATATTTAGAAAGATTATAAATGATGCTTTGAATGGTTATAAATGGAAGAAAACAAAATTTAGGGGATGAGCAATGGATGGCCAAATGATTAGCTTAAAGGTTTCTTAATGATTTTGTAAGCTTTATGTTAATTAGGTATGAATTTATAATAAAAAAAACATGAAATTTAATAATTTAAGTAATTAAAATAGAAATAATTAATTTAGAATGTATAATAATAAGTTAAACCCAATATATATATATATATATATTGTATGTTATTGCATAATGATGGTATATCCATGTTCATTAGTATATTATGATGTTGAAATGATGAGATGAGAAGTAAGAATAAATTTCAAGGAGAAGTTCAAATCAAAAATAAAAAAATAAAAATATCAAGGATTATGTTAAATGTTAATGAATACTAAAAGCATATATGAACATTAATTTTCATAATATAAAGTTAAAATAATGAAAAGAATGGAAAATGACTTAGTTAGAGTGAAAAATGACCTAAATAGAAGAAAATAAAAGTTTAGGGGCCGGTTGGTAATTTTACCAAGTATTGAGAAAAAAAGCATAAACTAAGTGAACTAAGGGTTAAATAGCATAAGAAATTAATTGAGTATTAACTATGAAATTTTTCATGAAATAAAATTTAGGGATTAAACTGTAATTTTATAAATGAATAGTGAATTAACAATGTAAAAAATTAACTAGTGGCAAAATTGTGAATAAAATGAACTGATGGATATTTTGGTAAATTTATTGAAAACTAAAGATCAAATGGTAATTTTGATAGTTTAGGGACTAAATGATAATTTATGAGTAAATATTAAGTTATTGGTGTTAATTGGACAAGAAATTATATTTTTGTTAATAAATTGAAAGTTGAGGGCATAATCATAATTAAATGAATTTTTGGGAAGATTAAATGGTAATTATCCTAGAGAATAATTAATAATGAAGGGTAAATTTGTAATCTAATGAAAAATAAAGAATAAAATGGTAACTTAACTATTTTGTAGAATAGATTATAATTTTTTTAAATGAATGAGAAAATGAAGATGTTAAGTAAATAATTGATGGCAATTGTGTAAATAAAATAAATCGGAAGGGCAAAATTGTAAAGTGACAAAGTTTAAAGACTGAATAATAATTTAACCAACGTATAAAAAAACTAAATGAGTAATAAGGATAATCAATGGCATTCCGTAAAAAGAAGGGAAATGAAGGGTAAATTTATAATTTAATAGATTATAAGGAATTAAGTAGAATGAATGGATAATTAATCGAATGTATAGAAACTATTTGAAAGTTTTAAATTAGTATTGAATGATTTGAATGATAATATTATACTATTTATTAAGTGAAGATTTAATATGTGTTAAGTTGTATGAATTAAAAGCCTAGACTTAGCCATTTCAACTTCAAAATTCAAAAATCGAAGAGAAAAAGAAGTTGGATATCGGAAGCTCGCCCAAAGAACGAAAGGGTCGAATTGAAACCTAAGAAGGACGAAAGTTTAAATTTTGAAGAAATTTCAAAAAGACAGAAGAAATTTGAAAACAAATCGCCAAAAGAAACTTGAAAGAGTGAAAAAAAACCAGTAGAAGAGAAGAAACCTCCTATTTATAAGCAAAGGACGGGTTTTGAAATTCAAACTGACATCCAATAAGAAAATGCCACATGGCCGAACCATCATTGTGCTCTATTAGCCAAAGCGGCATCTAACACAAAGTGACGCTGCATTCAATGTGATGTCTCCACTTTTGAGGCATCCAAAATATGAAAAGAATAATTTAACCCCCTCTTTCCTCCAATCCTTCAAGTGAACTGGAACGTCGCGGGTAGCAAATTTATGAAAATACTGCCATTTTCAAGACGATCGAAACTCGAAAAGAGTATTCCAAGCAATAGTTGCCTAAGTCCTCTTTCCTTCGATCTTTTTGATAAATCGAAACGCTACGAATGACGAGTTTCTAGGCACCAATTGTCTTCCTCCCGATAGATCGGAACATTGTGGATGACAAATCCAAAATACACACCTTTCGAAAATGCTACCATTTTTAAGTTAATAGAAAAGATTGTTCCAGGCATCAATTGCCTAGGCCCATTACCTCTAATCTTTGTGATAGATCAAAATGTTGCGGGGGGAGAAATGATAATATCTAATATTATCATACTTGAACCCAACTCAATAGTCACAAGCTCAGCCTAGGCTCGAGTCCAATTACTACGCATTAGCCTAAAGGCCCATTGACCATTTGCACTGATAGAGTATCATGACAATTTAATCGGACTTTACAGCTGATCTATCCGTGCCATCATGCCTGTCACATCAGTAGACCATACGCTATAGATTATCACATCAGACAACTTAAATCTGCCAATTGCATATATAAGAAATCTGATATTGAAGTACTATAGTTTCATAGGCTCTAGCCACCTACAAACTTTAAATACAAAGAGAGACTTCATGAATAAGCTACTGCGTACATTTTATCTCTCTAAAACTTCTCTGATTTAGGCATCGGAGTGCTAATCTCCTATACACTAGGAGTTAGTTTTAATGTATTTTGCAGATCAACTCACCACACTTGCAAATCGCCTAGCTGATTATTGCCTTTATTTTTGTTTTCTTGTAAGTTCTAACATTTGAAGGCTTAACAATAATCAACAATAGAAACCGCAATTTTATTTCATTTTTCAGACAACAGAAAAACAAATTAATCAATAAATAACAAATTTTACCACGTAAAATCCATTTTGGCTCTCTTTTGTTGCCGGTAGGACCTTTGAAAACTCTGCTAGAACTATGGTGCATCTTCGGTGGATAATAGCAGCTATGTTCATCACTTTTATTGCTGCGATTACCAGCAATCCATGTAAAATGGGCCTCATAAAAATCGAATTCCTTCAAAAAATTTCTGGTTAAGTAACTCATGCACTATGACTCGCACAAATTAAGAATTGTTAGTAAAATTGTTAGTTTATATATATATATATATATATATATATATATATATATATATATATATATATATATATATATATATATATATATATATAACCTTAATTTATAATATTAAACATTAATAGTACTTTTTTTGAAAATACAAATTTCAGTATAATGGAAAAATAAATTCATTAAATTTTAATTATATTGGATATGCAAACACTAAGTATTAATTTTTTTAGAAATAGTGCCCCGAGACTGATTGAAAAGTTATTTATTTTTAGATAATTATTTAAGAGTATTATGAATAATTTAAAAATTAATTATAAAATAAAAATAAAAAGTGGACTATATTTTGGAACGGATAAAAAGAAAGTGCGAGTATCATTTTATTACGGAATCGATCATTCCATCAGAAAAAGGTGAGAAAAAAGATAATAAATTGTAAAAGAAAAAAATAAAAAGAGAAAAAGGCTTATTAATTCAGTTTAAAAGTTAGGCATCTATAGATTCTAGGGTGTGCATCGGTTGAATTCAGGTAAATTCGATTCGAATTTGATTAAATCGAAATTTATATTTTTTTTATCCGATCATATTCTATATAAATATTGAGCTCTTACTTGAACAACCCAATATTTTTCGGGTCCCGACCCAAACAATCCTAATTTATTTTTTTTAATTTACATATTTAAATTAAAATTCTAAATTAATATAAATAAATAATATTAAATATCATAAAAAATATTTTAAAAATACAACAAACTAATAATTTCAAAATTACATTAAATATACATTATATATTAATTAATATTGTAGAGAAATTATATTTTTTATTTATATATTAAAAATTTTGGATTAATCGGGTGAAATTGATACGCAATATCAATAACTGAACCAATCATATTAATCAGATTAATTCCATCCGAATATATTAGTTCGAATCGATTCGATTTTTACGCACTCCTAATAGATTCGTACTTGTGAAGGAGTCAGGACGACTTGTAAGAATAAATTAACAAAAAAGTTGGAGCTTTAGACCTTTAGTTATATTGGAACTAATAAGGATTGAAAGCAAAGAACAATCTTAACTAGAAAGGATTCAAAACAAATAGTTATTCCAATTCTGTTTCTTTAGAAACTGAAACATCGATCATTCCTTGCCGAATTGGCGAATTATTATTATTTTTTACCCCAAAAAAATAAAATAAAAAAAACGAACTTTTTAATCCATCTACAGCAGTATTTAGATTCTTTCAGCAAAATGACAGTTGTCTTGACAATGCCAACCAAAGATTAAAAAAAAAAAGTTACAGAAAATAACAGAGCAAATAATAGAAAAATACGCAAGTGTTTGTAATTGTTGGTTTTTAGTCCATATATATATATTCTTTCACAACTATAAATATATATATATATGAATATGGCGATGAAGGACGAATATCAAATAAACAAATATGAGTTTATCATGGCTGTAAAAGGTTACTTCAATTTACTAATTAATTGTATTAGGTATTGAGATGAATATACAAATTATAAAGAATAATAAGGGCCTTTTTTTTTTTTTTACATAAAGAATTGTTAATTCATTTTTCATACTTAGCAGTCCTAGTTTTCAAATAGATGAAGACACAATGAAATTAATTATATATACACGCCAGACATGAAAGGAAGCGTCACAACTCCCAGCCTTTATAAAATGGTTTAATTAATACAATACCAGGTCCTAAATTTGATCAATTCAATCATTTTATTTTTTGAATTTTTCAAGTAATTATCTGATTTTTTTTTTTAATTGTAAATCTCCTTATACTCTATTTTCTTAAATACTGATACAAAATTTTTCTAAAAATAATAAAAAGATGCGAGTCTTCTGGTGTATCTAAAAAAATTATACATTGTTTTAATAGAAAGAGAAATTTTATATCGAAATTAAAAGTTTATTAAATAAAAATTAAAAATTTAAGATTTAAATGATTTTTCAGAAACAATTAAGAAGCAAAATATTCGATATTTACGAGTTGAGGGGAGTGCCGATGTATTAAAATAGTTATACCTTCGTCCGGATATTTATAATCATAATGCCAATCACGTTGTTGTCCTGTAATTCTATTTTTTAAAGAAATAAATTGGCAGTTTGGTTCGCCATCTCTTTGCAAAATTTACTTCAACAATGGCTTCCTCTGCAACTAAAGAAGTAGAAAGAGAGATTCCAACTTTAGTTCGTGTTTATAAAGATGGCTCAGTAGAACGGCTTGTAGACTCGCCTTATGCATCGCCATCATTGGATCATGATCCACAATCAAAAGACATAACCATCTCTCAAAACCCACCAATCTGTGCTCGCATCTATCTCCCTAAACACACACAACCCAATCAAAAACTGCCGATCTTGGTCTATTTCCGCGGCGGAGCTTTCTGCGTAGAGTCTGCCTTCTCTATCTCCTTCCACAGTTACATCAACTCTTTAGTATCAGAATCTCAAGTTGTTGGCGTATCTATAGAGTACAGGCAAGCACCAGAGTATCCTTTACCTACAGCCTACGAGGATTGCTTGGCAGCACTTCAATGGGTTGCTTCTCAATCAACCAAAGACGGAGAAGAGCCATGGATTTTAGATCATGGAGATTTTGATAGATTATTTATTGGAGGTGACAGTGCTGGTGCTAATATCGTGAATAACATAGCTATAAGAGCTGGGACACACCATTTACCTGGTAATGTTAGAATCTTGGGTGCTTTTGTAGCACATCCATTTTTCTGGGGATCAAAGCCTCTTGAAAATGAGCCTATTGAAGATCATAAGTTTGCCAGTTTGATTTGGGATTTTGTATATCCATGTGCAGCTTGTGGGATTGATAATCCATTGATAAACCCAGCAGGTCCATCGGCTCCTAGTTTGGCTTTGCTTGGATGCTCCAAGTTGCTTGTTTGTATTGCTGGTAAGGATAAGTTGAGAGGAAGAGGTGTTTGGTATCATAACTTGGTGAAACAAAGTGGATGGAAAGGTGACATCGAATTGTTTGAAGTTGAAGAAGATCATGCTTTTCATATATTTCAACCTGAGAATAAGAATTCTAAGATTATGTTAAAAAAATTGGCTTCTTTCCTTAATTGTTAGGCTTTTGTTTGTTGTCGAAATGCTTTTCAAGTGTTTGACTGTATTCCAGTATCTTATCCTTAAAGCTTGTTCTTTTCCTTTTATACGTGTTATCATACTGCGCCCTATATTGCACATAAATTTAACTTTTTTACGATAGGTGATTTATTATTTTTTAATATTTATATAAAAATCATAATTATTAAATATATAGAAAAAGCATATTTAAATTACACAATTGTTGTTAAGTTGAAATATTTATTTAGTAAAGGCAGTGGAGGTGACATCCAGATTTGTAATTTGTCCTCGGAACTAGAGAATGTTGATCTGCACAGCAATGAAATAGGTTGAAAATCTGAATTTAGTAGATATTTTTAGTTCTTATATATTTAAAGTCTTTTGTGCCTACATGTCTGTATACCTCAGTTCTTGTTCTTGATGCTCTAGTTTAACCTTAATTACTCAAGGCTCTTACTGTTTTCTTGTTTTTGCAATGTGATTCTTCGGAACCCTTTCAAGCATATGAAAGTGGAATAATTTTTTTTTTTTATCATTATAAATTTTGGAGTGTAATTAGTTAGGAACTTAGGAGTATCAAATTCAGAAATTATGAGCATCTTAGGTACGTACCTACTCCCATTTTTTAAAATTTCCTCTGCAATGGTTGGGACATAATATATATTATCCTAAAATAAACTACTCTACATTCATAAATTAATGTCTATTTTACTTTTTACAGAAATTAAAAAAATCATTTATTGTCCTATGTTTTTATTAATTTGTTATGAGTTAAAATTGTAGAAGATCGAAAAAATTACAAAAGAGTGCAAAATTAAAGCATTTAATGTGTACACGATTTGGTGTAGTAGTGCCCAAAACATACCCTAATAGTATTATGGCTTATTTAGGGAGTGTTAGAGAGTTAACATGAAGGATTACGTGAATTGAAGTGTAGAAAAGGACATAGTGATCATTAATCTAAAAGATAAGGGCGAATTGGTAAATTGCCCAAAATGACATATACAAGCATAAAGAATAGAAACATGTATTAATGTGTAAATTGAATTAAAAGTATATGTAATTGAATGATTAAAGAAGATAAATGATCCCAATCAATGTTTTACAAGTCCTTAAATGTTCGGCCAATCAAATATTAACATGTGCCACAATCTAAAGTTTGAAAAAGGTGTGTGTATAAGGGAGAGATGGGAGATTTCACTAAAAAAAAATACAACATAGCGAGAATAAAAATTCTTGCTAAATGATGATTTTTTATCACTAAATTAATTTAGCAAAAATCTAGCGAGAATAAAAATTTTATAACAAAAATCATCTTAACTGAATTTAACGAGAATTTTAATCCTCATTAAATTTTACGAGAATTTAATCCTTGCTAACTTTAATGAAGATTAAAGTCCTCATTAAGTTTTGCGAGAAATTAATCCTCTCTAAATTTTGCAAAAATTTATTCCTCGCCAACTTTAATTCTCGCTAAGTTTTATGAGAAATTTATTCTTACTAACTTTTGCGAGAACTAAATTGTTGCTAAATTTTAGCTTGAACAAATTCCTTACTAAATTTTAGCATGCATTTTGTGACAAATATTGTTCTTGTTAAATTTAGCATGAGATTTATCCATGCTAAATGTTGATATAAAATTTTTTATTTTCTTAATTTAATATGAAAATTTTATTATTTAAATAATAAATTAAAAAATAATAAATTTATGTTCACTCAATATATATATATATATATTAATGAATAAATTATTATTTATAAGTGTACAACATTGCTAATAATATATCCAAAATAATACATCCATATATAATAGTAACAATTAAAAGTCATAAACAACTCATAAAATGACAGTTGCTTTTAGTTCTTATGATTGTGTAGTGATTGATTGCAGATAACGAAAAACTCCATCCCGTGTCATTATTAGAACTTGATCTTTCAATTGTTGATCTTGAACATCGGACAAATACTTGCATAATTTGACTAAATAGACAACTAATTTTTTCAATATGTATACCAGATAAATCAACATCCCCACATATAATCTTTGATAACATTAAAAAAAACCTATATTCCAAAAAATGATAGTAATCAGATAATAGATGAGATTCAATTCTGACAAACAATACTTGAACAAGTTTACATAGGTCTTACCAGAATCCCAGCAAAGATACTATAAAATAGACCAACAAAGAAGGAGAATAGGTCGCTTTAAAAACCAAGCTTATTAATTTGGTTGAAAACCACATAAACTAAACATTGATATATAAGAGATTCTGTGTTTGCATATGAAGCAAGAAATCAGAAATAAACCATATCAAAAGCAAGGCTGAAATATTCTCTCTCAATCCATTTTTTTATAATGAATATATTATACTCTATATTAAACTCAGTTCAGCAAATAAATTGAGTATATTTATTTACAAATTGAATATAAGAATCTCAAGTATCATCAAATTTTCATTTAAATTTGTCAGCTTGTTGAATATTTATATGAGGCATGCCTCTTTTAGGTGATTGTCCAAGTTACAAAGAGCGTGCACTCATACCAAGACATAAGATAATCTTCCAAAAGCAAATAAAACCATGAAGTCCAATTATTTGTGTGCAATTTTTAGCACAGCCAACCAAATCTCTACCAAAATGGGAACTATTAAAGACTAGTCATCAGAAACTTAAAATTTCTCTTGCTACTAGAGTCGAGCTTGCAAATATTAAGCAAGTTCATTAACAAAAAAAAGTTGAAATTCCTATTGCTATGTGATTAAATGCTAGCAAATAAGCATGTTGACACGTGCTTTCTCAGACAGTAAACCATTTAAGACGGTTAATAAGTGCATGTTGCAGGATTTATTTTTATGCACATTCTGAGTGGCTTAGGGTTATAGCCAACACCATTTGTCATAAAGTAAATTGCTTAAAAACTTCAAATCTCATTGTAAGTTTCTGGAAGCAAAAGCTGGGTGAAACAATATATATATATATATATATATATATATAGGTGACATAAATACTTACATAGTTGTTGAAAACATCACATCTTGGGTGGTTCTACTCCTTAAAGCATGATTTGTGGTAAGGACGATTTGCAGACATAGAAAACCATCAGAAAAAAGGAAACTGGAAGTTAGTAACTATATGCCGGTCATTTATCCTTTCACCAAAATTAAATTACGTAAGATTCAAGCACACTGCACCTAGGCACTGGGAGCTTCCATCTTCCATATTCATGCCTTGAATTTGCAGTTACACATTTAAAGCAACAAAATAGAAATTTCCCGTAAATAACTCAATGAAGAAAAGCTTAAGTAAAATCTGATGCAAAACAAGGAAATATCCTTTCAATAACATCAACAACAAATTTATTGTTAGGATGTGATATAGGAGATACAAGGTATAGAAATGAACAAGAAACAATTGGCTCAATGAAAAGAACTAAAGGCACTAGTACCCTTTACAAAATGACACATAGAAAGCAAATATTAAGATCAAACAAGCTATAATATACCAAAAGTTACTAGATCATTATGTTCCTCAAAAATTTCTTTTACAGAATATGCCTATGGGAAGTTGAACATCAAGTGAGCTGCCAAGAGAACTTGAAAAGCAGAAGGCTGCCTTATAGCATGCATCGAAAAGAAAATGTTATTCATCTAAGCTACCTCTCTTTTACAGCACTAAAATAACTTCACCTTGCAATCTCAACTACACATAATTTTTTTTTAAATCTAAGACGAACAACTACTAAAGGACCTATAACATAAAATGAATGTGCAGCATATAACACCAAATATTAACAGTCCCAACCATCATCAAATCCAGCCCATTGGAAGAACTTACGGTACACCAAGCACTAACACAATAAATAAATTTGAGCAAATAACAAGTTTGCTTAATCTATATTACAAGTTTGAATGACTAATAGTGTAACAGAGAAGAAAATAGAGGAAGAATTTATTGTGTATTATTCAGTCCTAAGTACAGGTATTTACAATTACAAAGAATAGTGAAAATGAATATTGAGCTGCAAATATATATTATAATATAGGAATTTTCATCAGTTGATACTCTTCCAGCAAAGCATGCCCATTAAATATAAGAGAAATAACATTCTCAACAAATGAAACAATAAGAATGATACAACAAACCTTATCAAAGCATTAATAGAAAACATCAAATTCTCATAGATTGTGAACTAAGTCTACAATCATAACACATTTCTGCACCTCTTTTCTATTCATTTATAGCAGTAGATGTAAAAAAAATCAAAGAGCTCAAGCTACTAGAACTGCTTTCTTATTCTGACCCAGATTTCTAATTGAGATTTTTGGGTCTGATGGATGAGTGATTCTTTACTACCAGATCAGAAAATAGCAATCAAACCTCCAAATTACAAAAAATCTTTAATTTTTAAGTAAACCTACTTAAAGATTTTTTGGTTTTATTTTCCAACTTTATTATTTGGATTCTTTAAGTAAACCTACTTAAAGATTCTATTTAACATTAGCAGCAAGCTAAAAGCTAGAATATAATTAAATCAAAGGTAGTTAATAGAGAAATGGACTAGAATACTGCAAACAAAAGGCAAAAAAAAAGTGTCTAAATTATAAGATAACAAAAGCTTACAGTTTTTATGGCATAACATGATTGCCACATGCACGGAGTGCAAAGGAACCTCATTATTTCTCTAGAGTTCAAAACATGGGAAAAAATACGTAACCTCTTGCCCAAAATCTTCAATCAGGAAGGAAATATAAACTATTAAACAAATAAGCAACTAAAAGAACAATGTATAGGCTTCATGAATCAAAGTTGAAATATCAACAACCACAATTAAGCCTACTCCATTTTTCCACTTTCTTAATACACACGGAAGAATGCAACAGAACATGTTACCTCCAGGAAATGGTTCCAACTCCACTTCTCAATCCGCAAGAAGTAAAATATTTGATCGATTAATTTAAACCATTTTAACACCTTAACAAAGATGTAAAGGTCCAGCCTTTCAGTGGAGAAGCTCAAATAAATCGAGGATAACTGACCTCGCACATAGGACTCCTGCAAATTGCAATCTCATCTTAGCTAATAACATAAAGGATGGTTTGCAAATTGCAATCTGACCTCGGTAACAGTAACAACGCACAAACCTGTACACATAAATCATTTTTCTCATCAAAACCCAAGTTCCTAATAACTGGTCAATAAACCAAATACCAAATAGAGACAAAAAAAAAAAAAAAATCAGAATTAGATTTCCTAACAAGCAGATAGAATTCTGCTTCAGACCTTGAAAAGCAAAGAGAAGGCAAAATGGGTATCGAAAGATACTTTGGACACAAAGTCTTTTGCAATAGAAACAAAGGAAAAATGGGAGGAAATTAAACTATTTTTGCATAGATCTCTATGAAATAAAAGAAACACAAAGCAGAGGGCAATGATTAAAAGATATAATACGATAGAAAGAGGAGTGAAAGCTCACATCTCATGGACAGTTTGGTCAAAGATCTTCATGAAATCCATTATTGAATCTGAACTAGAAATAAATTTAAACAAGAACAGTGATAATTTTAATCCCATAACCACAGAGGAAAAATGTCGTTTATTAGTAAGATTTATCGAACCTGGAAATTGTACGTCATAAGATTTCTTACCTATTCACTAATCTTTCCCAAACCAGACCAAGCAAATAACTTATTTTTCTCATCATGTTAACCACCTAAGGATTCTCAAACTGCTTTTGCTCCTTCTCGTCATTGATGGTACTTATGTGAAATCCATTAAAAGGCCAATTGGGTATCTCTAACATTGAGATCGAACTCTCCTCGGTAGCTTTGATAGTGACTACACCTCCTTCATGTAGAATCTTGATCATCTGATAAAAAGTGGAAGGCAAACCTTAGCTTATGAAATAATCATGGTCTACCCAGCAGAATATAAAAGTTGGCTGGAATAAGCAGTATTACAAATTATGCTTTTGTCATAATTAGACTTATCCTCACCACAGTCTTAAAAGTACCAATGGCTTACCTTTTAGAGTTATCGTAAGTAGTGAGTGAGATTGGACTTGCTAAGCACCAATTCTTCTATACCATAAGCAGCTAGAGCTGTAAAAGGGAAAATATTAATCGAAGACCCATCATCCACCATTGCATAAGCATTATGCTTGCCATTTACTTTCGCTTGAATGAATAAAGGCTAGTTATGTTTAAAACCCTTAATGGGCAATTCTGCATCGATAAAGGCAATCTTCTCCTCTGATTCTTCTTTCACTATCTCTAACAACTAAGAAAGAGAAATATTGGTTTCCATAGTTGATTCAGATAAGGCTTCAACTAACTTCTGCCTACGAAATGATAACTGCCTGAGCAAATTCCAAGTTGAAATTAGAGTGGGCCTCTTCTTCAACTGCTTAAGAATTTGGTATTCTTCATGCATGATTTTTTTATTTGGTGGAATTACCATATTCAGCCTTTCAACCTTAGGTACCACTCTAGCACTCCTGGTTATAGCTTTCACTGTCCCTTTGTCCTCATTTTTTTCTTCCTTAGAATCCCATAGGTTATTTGACTATTCTCCATCATGCTTGCCTGAACCTGAGTCACTATTTGTATCCTAAATGTCCCATAAGTCAATAGCAACCTCCGCAAATCGATTCCCAACATCAATCCATTCATGCCATCATGGTTTTTTTAAGCTTTATGAGTGATAGCTAAGTAGTCATCATCATACAGATCTCATAATACGAAACATTCTTGCAATTCTAAATTAACCATAAAGACTTGGGATCGTAAAGCATTATACCCATTCTACTTCTTTACCCTTTTTCCTAATCTGGCACTTATTTAGTATTGATTAAATCCTATATACAATCTCTCAGGGTTCAACAATTATCAATCAGATGATCTATGTGTTGATGAAAAGTATAAAAATGATCAGCCTTTTATCCAGGCATGCCTAACTCTTTGCTGGTCTAGGCAGCAATGGTTGCAACTTTCTCTCCTTTATGAGATGATTTAGGCACCAAAAAATGGTTTTCCTATGTTGAAATATCACCTCTGAATAACTTTTATAGCTAAAACTTCTATTGTTCTTCCTCCACTACTGCCATTGGAGTTACCAGTGTTCTTGCCAAATCCTTTATTACCATAATTTTTACGATTACATTAATTCCCACTAGTGACACTCATTTTCTTGGCCAAATACTCACTTTATGCTTCAATGGCTATATCTTTAATGGATTCCCAATCTTTCAATCCTTTCATCTTGAGTCCCTCTTTAAGATAAAGGCTTGCATTCCTGATGAACAATATGATCTGATATGCTATCTCAAGCTTTTTCCTCATTTTCATAACCCTATTCCTTTAACGAATAAGATATTCATGAAAGGATTCATTCAATTTCTGCCGCAATGACTCTAAATCTTTTAGAGTAACTTCTATTTGAGTGCTACAAGTATATTGCCTCAAGAATTTCTTAGTCAATCAATCTTAATCCTTTTTTGACCTTCTATCTAACCTATGGTACCAGCCAATCGAATGACCTACGAGGCTTAAGCCGAACTAATCTACCGTTTACCTTTTGGTGAGAGTGGTCCCTTTTATGACTAGCACACATTGCTTGATATTTGTAGAGGGGTTTAAAGTTCCATCAAACATCAGCAAGTCTAGCATCTTAAAACTGTTGGTTAAAACATCTCCATAATCTAAATCCATATCTTCAAAGTTGATACCCTTACTAGCTGAAAACACCCTAGCCATGGCTTTTAACTTTTCCTCCATCTTCTTAATGACTGAATCCTCAGCCTTTAAAACCTTATTCCTCACTATTTGAGAATCGTGTGGCTCTTTATCATCACTAACAATGAAATCATATTCAGGATCATATTGTATGATACCTTTTTCTCTATTTTGTTCAACTAATAGGCCTCTAGGTGCAGTATTTCTAACATCAACAGCAGGTAAGGGCACCACAGTAATTGCTGCACGAGTCTCCCCAATAATAGTTGGTTCAACTCAACCAGCAGATGGGTAATTGGTTAAGTACTAGAAATAAGAGCCAAATTGGTGATGGGGATTTATTTGAACCCTTAATCTCACTAGACTGCGTATAGGATGAGTAGGGTATCATTCCAAAGGAAACGGGATAAATTTTGTATTGAAACCACAAAAAGTAAATGGATAGGTAGCGAATAAAATGTAGATTATGTATTTAAATAAATATCTAAACTACTTTGCATATATTAATGAAATTGGATTAAAGATGACTTAAATGATGGTATGAACATACATTATAAATAAGAGAAGCAATTCATTTAAGAACAAGATCAAGTAATTGTATGGATGAAGTGACTGAAGAATTTAGCCAAGATTCTTTAAAGCAACTCTCGTTGTCAGTAAAGATGTTTTCATTTAGAGTCTATAAGCACTCTCGTGTCATTATAGAGATAAACAAAAATTATGAAGCTCTATGCCAATTCTTTAACCCCTCAAAGTGAATTCCTTATCTCTAAGTGAATTCAATGCTTCATGTACATTCATTTGTTTTTCCATCAAAGAATTCCAACTCTCGTTGCAAACAAATTGACTAACATGCCAAATATGGTGGCCAATCATACATAGCAAATCAAAGCACACAAATGGATGTAAATCATACTTCATTTATTGTAATAATAAACATGTCTTAAATAAATACTAGAGCATATTTATAATGTACAAAGGAAACTAGCCAAAGTATATAATTGAATTAAAGACAAAACAAGAGAAAGAAACTCATCTCATGTTCCTTTGGCTTTATCCCTTTGTAATCATCTAATAAAAGCTAAGTAAAAATGTTTATCCAAAATAATAACTATATTTCTAAGAACAAAATATTGATTTTCCCCCCTTTCTTCAGAGCTTTACTCCCATATTTATAGAGATTAACTCTACAAACATGTCCCTTTCGAGTAGTTGTCAATTGTGAAAAGTTACCCTAAAAAGTCTTGATGCTTGGCTGAAGAATCATGTGCAGAAAGATGGCATCGTTTGGGAGCAGGCGTCATGTTCGACTCGTGAACATCTTCACGAGTCGTGAACTCCATCAAACTGTCTTCACTCGTGAACTGCATGCCGACTCGTGAACTTTATGCCGACTCGTGAACTCCATGTCGACTCGTGAACCAAGCGTCTCTATGTCACTCGTGAAATGCTTTACGTCTTGTACCATTTATGTCCGAGTCGTGAGCCACTTCATGACTCATGAACTTCTTCATCCGAATCCTTCACCATTTTCCCAAATCACTTCACATTTGCACCAACTTTGACCTAAAACACAAATAAACACATAAACTAAACATAAATACATAAAATACACAAAATATTACATACTTAACTATTTAAATAAAAGAAAATACATACTAAAAAGTAGAAATTTTACAAGGCATCAAATTCTCCCACACTTAAACCTTGCTTGTCCTCAAGCAAGAAAAGAATGAGAAAATCTAATTCCTAGTTAAACTAAGTAAGTTATACTATAAAGCATTGCTCAATATTCACTTTAAAAAAGATTGAAATGAAGTCAAATACCTTAAACACTCAAAATTTTAGTAAATCAAATCTTAAGACATATATTCTTAGTTACCAAGTCACCTAAGTTTACTAAACCCAACATCAAGATAATAAAGTCTCAAAACTAACCATGCTCAAGGGAGAATATTGTTCATAAAACCTAAGATTCTAAGATTATAGTTACCTTTTAGGACAAATTGCAAGCACACATACCTTTAAACCAATCTCATGGCATTTTTAGACTACATTTTTTTTTCTTCTTTTTTTCTTCTTCTTTTCTTTTAGCGTGGGAATTCTTTAAAGCTTTATCCCATGTATTTTAAAATAGCAAGAGAATGTAGTAATGGGTGCGTTTTACGCTCCATCCCATACTCTATTGAAATTTTTAAGTATACATCTTGCTTTTAAAATAGCATCATTTGTTTTCTTTTTGCTAGTCCTCATCCATTATTGAAAGGTGAAGGTAAGTATTATGACTATAGTTTCCATGAGACAACAAAATCCTAAAATCTTAAACTAAATGATCAAATTCTAACCTTAAAGCATAGTTAGTAAAGAGACTAAATAACCTAAAATGTTGAAAGAAGTAAAAAGAGATAACTTGACAACACAAAACACATGCTAAAAGCTTCGAAAAACTAATCAAATGAGCATAAAAGGCAAATGACTCAACATAACAACCTATATTATAATCAATTGAGAGCAATACTTATAAGAAAACTTACTAAAAAGTTTAGTCTAAATAAAGAAAAAGATACACACCCAAACAAAAATAACTATGTGAAACAAAACATATAACACAACATATTTTATTCCCCCACACTTAGAACACACATTGTCCTCAATGTGAAGAAGCAAAACAAAAGCAAAAAGAAAAAGAAACAAACTAAAGAATAAAGGAAAGAAAACTCCCCTAAGATCATGGTGAAGGTGGAGGCGAAGATACCACATAACCCGATTGGGCAATGAAAGTATCCACCTTGTACTCAAGGCGTCGTTGACATCGAACCAAATGGGAGGTAACTTGCTCCAATGATGTGAGTTGATTCTGAATGGTAGATTGATTTTGCAACAACTGATTGAACATGGAATGAATGGAATGTGAAGAAGATCCAGCAATAGGTGATGAAATAACAACCTCGTCTCTAGGAACATCCTCAATAGGAATATCTCCTTGTTCCTGTGCCTTATCCCCTGCCTCATCCGAAGTGCTTTCCTCAGCCACTTCTTGTGGAGTAGAGGTTCCTGCAAGATCCTTCCAACAAGAACGTGAAAGCGGGGGAATAAACTGAAAGGAATTGTTGACAATTTCACCTCTAACAAAAAGATACTTGGAAAAATATAAGAATGGAAGTGCAGTATCATAAGTGTGCAAATCAATATCAAGACTCCTAGCAATAGTAGCTATTACATG
Source organism: Excoecaria agallocha (assembly GCA_037975025.1). NCBI lineage: Eukaryota > Viridiplantae > Streptophyta > Magnoliopsida > Malpighiales > Euphorbiaceae > Excoecaria > Excoecaria agallocha. The sequence continues at coordinate 113,677,017 of CM075807.1, read as the reverse complement.
TCCATGTGTGATAGGAGACTCCGGACGACCAACACAATTCAATAACTGTTTGAAAATTCAAAAAGACCAACAAATAAACTTGTAATTATGCACACACCATATCAAAAATAGCTCATGACTAGAGACTCGATTAAATTCAGGCTTGTTAAAGACAATAGAGGCAAGGATCTTATGCAAAATCCAATACTTCAAATCTGTTATAAACATAAACTTAGCCTCTCTAGCCCTAAATGGTGTGGTCAATCCAGTGAGAAACTTCCAAAAAGTATTAGGCCTATAAGTCTTAGGAGGATCACATAATCCAGATGGTTTAAAGCCAAAAATGCGATGCATCATGAAATATGTAAGTGTATAATCAATCCCATGCAAATGAAAGTCCACTAGCCTAGGATTTTCAGCATTTTCCTTCAAATTGGTGTAAAATTCCAAGACCAAATCAGTATAAAATTGTTCATGCATATTAACAAAACGCAATAAGCCACATTGAGATAGCATTTCATTCACTGCATTAAGCAATCCCACTTGTTCAAGGAGAGAGTCTGGAAAATACTTACATTGAGAAATTGCCCTATCCTTAAGAACAAGGAATCTATTACCTTCATGGATAGATGAAATGGGGAATGGTGCACCAAATTGAGTTTGTAAACTTTCTGGTTGTGCTTTATCTCCCCCTTGTTGGCTTCTTGAAGAAGATGGGTTCTTTGTTCTCACCATTGAATGGAAAATAAGAGAAAGACAAAGAGAAGAAATGCAAGAGTGTAGAAATGCAAGAGAAGAACAAGATGAAGAAGGGAAGTGAAAAACAAAAATAACAGCAAATGAATGCACGCTAGAAGAAATAAAAGATGCAAAATGGAGAAGGAGAAGAAGAAGAAGAAGAAGAAGAAGAAGAAGAAGAAGAAGAAGACACTCACACGCAGCAATGAAATAGAATGAGTAGGGTATAGAAGAAGATGATGTAGAGGAATAAGAGAAAATGAGGGACCAAGGCATGAGTAAAATGAAATCTGTGAAAGAAAAGAAAAGAAAAGTAACTGCTATAGTTATAGAGAAACGAGGGAAAGAGTGAAACGGCAAGTTGGTTCACAAACCCTAGGGTTAAGTATAATCGTTCCCCCCTATAATTTAAACTAATTGATAGCAGTTAACAAGGATTGAAAGGCGAAAAGAATGATTAAGTACACTAATTAAAAAAAATAAAAAAAAGAAAGAAATGTAAATTAAGAAAGAAAAAGTTAAAATGCATGACTCGGTAAATAAGGCAACAGTGAATCACGAGTCGGACACAACTTCATGACTCGTGAAAAATTGGATTATTCGACAGATGTGAAAGGGTTCACAAGTCAAACCAAAATTCACGACTCGTGAAGAATTCCTTTCTGTGTTACTCGTGAAACTCTTCTTGAATCGATAATTTTATGCACGACTCGGTAACCTGTTCACGACTTGTGAAGCTTTTGCTTCTGGAGCACTCGTGAACAGCTTCACGAGTCGAACAGGACACGTGAAAGCTTCCCTTTGCTGTAACTTTTCTGCAAATTTGACCAATCTCGATCCAAATGTTAGAAAGACAGAGGAAACATAAGACAAGAAAAATGAAAATGATAAAATACTTAAAATATAACCAAGAATAATCCAAAGAACAAATAAAATCTAAACTAAGAAAGCTAATTCTAAACAAAAAGATTATTGTGCAAGAGATGAATTTAATAAATTAACTGTTAAAATCACAAATACTTTTAGTCTAAGATCATTACAAAAACTCAAATTACAAAGAATACAACAAACAAAATACAAAATTCATATCTCAAAATAACTAATTTATATCATATAATCCTAAAGCATCTACTCTTTTGTATCATTCAATAAAACTTCATTCAAGCCGTTCCCAGCAATGGTGCCAAAATCTGATGGGGATTTATTTGAACCCTTAGTCTCACTAGACTGCGTATAAGATGAGTAGGGTATCGTTCCAAAGGGAACGAGATAAATTTTGTATTGAAACCATAAAGAGTAGATGGATAGGTAGCAAATAAAATGTAGATTATGTATTTAAATAAATATCTAAACTACTTGGCATATATTAATGAAATTGGATTAAAGATGACTTAAATGATGGTATGAACATACATTATAAATAAGAGAAGCAATTCATTTAAGAACAAGATCAAGTAATTGTATGGATGAAGTGACTGGAGAATTTAGCCAAGATTCTTTAAAGCAACTCTCGTTGTCAGAAAAGATGTTTTCATTTAGAGTCTATAAGCACTCTCGTGTCATTATAGAGATAAACAAAAATTATGAAGCTCTATGCCAATTCTTTAAACCCTCAAAGTGAATTCCTTATCTCTAAGTGAATTCAATGCTTCAAGTACATTCATTTGTTTTTCCATCAAAGAATTCCAACTCTCATTGCGAACAAATTGACTAACATGCCAAATATGGTGGCCAATCATACATAGAAAATCAAAGCACACAAATGAATGTAAATCATACTTCATTCATTGTAATAATAAACATGTCTTAAATAAATACTAGAGCATATTTATAATGTACAAAGGAATCTAGCCAAAGTATATAATTGAATTAAAGACAAAACAAGAGAAAGAAACTCATCTCATGTTCCTTTAGCTTTATCCCTTTGTAATCATCTAATAAAAGCTAAGTAAAAATGTTTATCCAAAATAATAACTATATTTCTAAGAACAAAACATTGATTTTCCCCCCTTTCTTCAGAGCTTTACTCCCATATTTATAGAGATTAACTCTACAAACATGTCCCTTCCGAGTAGTTGTCAATTGTGAAAAGTTACCCTGAAAAGCCTTGATGCTTGGCTGAAGAATCATGTGCAGAAAGATGGCATCGTTTGGGAGCAGGCGTCATGTTCAACTCGTGAACATCTTCATGAGTCGTAAACTCCATCAAACTGTCTTCACTCGTGAACTGCATGCCGACTCGTGAACTTCATGCCGACTCGTAAACTCCATGCCGACTCGTGAACCAGACGTCTATGTGTCACTCGTGAATTGCTTCACGTCTTGTACCATTTATGTCCGAGTCGTGAGCCACTTCACGACTCGTGAACTTCTTCATCCGAATCCTTCACCATTTTCCCAAATCACTTCATATTTGCACCAACTTTGACCTAAAACACAAATAAACACATAAACTAAACATAAATACATAAAATACACAAAATATTACATACTTAACTACTTAAATAAAAGAAAATACATACTAAAAAGTAGACATTTTACAAGGCATCAATTGGCTATCATGTTGATGATCATAGACATTATCAATTTTTTAAAATCATTTGTCCTTTTATCGGGTTTTAAAAGGTGGAGGCATTGACTAGATCCAAAATATCTATCTTTACTAACTATTTTGACAACTGCTCTATATCACTCAAACCTAATTCTAACACACTAAACTTTTGTTGTTTAGGAAAAAACTCTTTAACGAAGTAACCATCTGAACCCTGAACTACCTAGGTGAGTGATCTATGATGGCTGAGGAAACAAAGTGTTAGAATGATGCATGAATTGCATATTATGCATGGTTGTGAAATACAACATTGACAACCATATAAAAGAAGCCTTCCAACCTTATCACTCTCACACATACAGTCATGCAGCATCTATCCTAGGTAGGCTTAATTCAAAGGTCAACAGGAAACCCAATGAACATGTGTTATGCGTGATGAAAAAATCAATATCACAACCTCTCTTATTAAAAGCACAGGCATATGGATTTTGGATATTATATATTTAAACATTTTGAATAAATCGAGTTAGGCCTATCAAGGCATGACAGCTCTTAATAAGTGACCACTTAATCTAGTTGAATTTTTTTAATACATGATGGCCCACATAGCAAGCAAAAGTATTACGATCATACTCCTTAGAGCAAGTAGCTATTGTCATTACATGGGCTTGTATTTAGATGGTGAGACTTTAGGGCTATCTAAACATGATCTATGCCAATGGATCTAGCTTATCACGAGCATAACAACTAATATATCACCACTCTATATACCAATCGGTACAAGATTTAGGTTGATAGTCCTCCTCGACACCTCTCTATATCAATTGAATGTTAGGTGTGCTTTAAGATTACATCAGGGATAAAATAAGGACTTTTAAAATAATTCTAAGGCTCTAGTATGAATGCAATGTAATTTTTTAAAAAAGATTAATTTTTTTTTAATTTTAAGCCCATTTATATTATACTAACCAAAAGTATTTTTGGAGCAAAGTTTCATGGTCCCTAGTGGAGTCACCATTATGATGCATACGCTGAAAGCCTGTTTGATCTTACTTGCTCCCTTTGAAAGATGAAAAGGAGAGGAAGCGGAAGGGCACATAGGATAATGACCATTCCATTTAGACATGACCTACTTTTAGGGCTGGTCAAATAAAAGCCTTTTTCGATCGAATGAATGGTATATGTCTATGTTAGGCACCATAAGGAAAGTATAAAAGATTCACCATCCAATAGAATATTGGAAAATAGTGTTCTAACCTTATGAGGCCAAATCCAGATAGGGTTTGGAACCTTACTCTTAATTGTACTTTTGATTAGTGAAGCATAATTAGGCTTTCAAATTAATTATTTTATCTTTCTTCTCAAGCGGATAATCATGCATATAAAAATAAAGGCAAACTCAATCAAGTTTGGGAAGTAATAAATCATTGCACATAAATCAATAAAATCATGGCATAAAATATTATCCACTAAGCAATAAATAAACATACATAAAATGGGTGGTTCGTTCATGATCCATTTTGGTGGAAACATTGGTTCTTGCATACATATTTACAAAAAGGCTGTCATTATGCATTTTGAATAAAAGTGGGATGATTGATTCCCATTTTATTAGAAAAATCCCATATTAATTATATACAAAATCAGTGTATGTTATTTACAATAAAACTTATCATTTAAATGGGTAATTTTTAGAATTCAAATAGAACATTGGTCCAGTTTTATTAATACAAATTCCAATTATTTAATATAAATATTTTTATGTGATACTTTATTTTTAACGATCAAAAATTCCTTTTTTATTACAAGCCCAGGATAATAAATAAATACAAAAAATGAAATGGAAAAAATAAAGGAAAAATAATTAATTACATAATAAAGAAGATGATACTTGTGAATTATAACCATATTATTAGTATATTTTAGTGTGTTTAATAGGTTATTTTAGTGTGAATTTGTTTAATTTGATGTTTAATTTCTTAATTTCTATATTTGTGGATTTAATTGTAATTTTTGGTATTTTTAGGAACTTAATTGAAAAAATAAGAAAATTTCATGCAAAAGAATGAATTGGTTGACTTAAGTATTTTGAAGAGATAAAAATTCGTGGATTCCAGAATGTAGTTGCAATAGTCCAAATATCGGGCTAGTTGAAAATAGCATTTTTCGAGGATGAATAGTGATACTGAGGTGAATAGTACCTTTCCGAATAAAAAAATATTTTATTTGATCATTGAAATAGTAAGTCAGCAGGAGTCCAAAAATGTAATTTAGATTGAAAATGAGATCAAATGGACCATCAAAAGTCGAAAATAAGAAAAAAAATCACGATTCCAGTTCAAAGGGTACCCGGATTAACCAGAGTTTGATTAGAACCTTAAATATAGTTAACGACGTCTAAAAATTATCATAATTTTCAGATCTACATTAAATACGATGTAGAATCATATGGTAATGAAAAATTAATTTTACAGTAACTTTAAAAATCGGAGTATCGGACTGGTAAAAATAAATCAGATCGGAAAACAGTCTTCGAATGACTCAAAAATATTTACGGAGCCTGACAAATATATTTTGAGGGTCAATGAAGTATTTTTAAGGAGGTTTGACCTCAAAAAGTAAGAAAAAAATAATTATTTTAATTTAAATAGTAACCAATTATCCGTGGGATGATCGGGCTTTAAAAATAGTAAATTATTTTTAAAAATTACAAGAATTTCTAGTTGAGATCTAAATGAGGTGTAGAATCATTTGATAGAAAAAAATAATTTTTCGGTAACATTAGAAATTTGTTAATCGGATCGATTGCAAATGGACTCCGATTGAGCCAAAAATTCTTATGAAGGCTATATTATGTATTTTAAGAATTATGAAATTAATTTTGAGTCAAATTGAGCTTTGAAAGTGAGAAAAATAAATTATGAAGGCTTATTGGGCTTAAAAGGGAAATTGGGCTTAAGTTCGGTCCAACTATCTTGGTTGGACTAGGCCCAACCCAACCAGCCCCTTTAAATACCCTTAAACTCCACCATTTTCCAAAATCATCACTAGCCGTCATGATTTCTCCTTCCCTTTCTTTTTGGCCAAACACTTTTCTTCCATTTTCATGGAAGTTCTTCATTTTTCTCTCTCACTCCCACTAAATCAAACCTTTTTAAGTCAATTCCAGCACCTCTACTAGCTTATAAAGGTCTCAAAAGATCAATTAAGCTACTGCAAGTGTAAGAAATCAAGAAGAGAAAATTATGTCTCAAAATTAAGGTATGTGAAATTGATAGTTTTAATTTGATTTAAGGGTTTGTATAAGTAGATTTAGGGTCGTAGAGTAAGAATTTGTAATTAAATTGAGCAAAAAAAAGCAAGGAACTAATGAATTTTCCCCCTTGTAATTTCGGCCACTTAAGGAATTTTATGGAGAAAAAGGTATTTTTAGGGATTAAGGCTAAGAAGAAGAAGATCAAGGTGTGAAGAACAAGGATTCAAGGTTAGTGGATACATTATCCTCAATTTTCATAATTTTTACATGAAAATTTGCTTATGTATATGTATGATTATATATGGTAAATTTGAAATAATGATATATATGTGAAATTGAGAGCTTAAATTGAGGAATGGAATGTTTATTTGGAAGAATTGAATTTGAAATGCCCAAATTGTGGTTTGGCCAAAATAGGGGGTGTGTGTGTGTGCTTTGGTTAAATTGTGAAAGAAATGTTATAAATTGAAAGTAGGTATAGTTTTAATGCTATACTAATTTAATGGAAATTTTTGAAATTTAATAAAATATTTTAAAGTTAAATTTTATATTATGTTATAGTGGAAATATTGAATTTTAATGAAATAAATTGAATTTATTGCATAAATAACCATAATAGTAGCCAATTAATTAACTAGAATTAAAAGAAAATAAAAAGAATGGAAAATGACATAGTAGAGTGAAAAAAGGACTTAATTGAAAGGAATTAAAAGTTTAGGGGTAAAATTATAATATTACCAAACATTGAGAGAAAAATAGTTTAAGTGAACTAAAGATTTAATTAGATAATAGATGAATGAAATGAGAATTTAGGCATGAAATGAAGATCAAGGACCAAATTAAAATTTTACCAATGAATATGGAGTTAGTAGTTTAAAAATGTATAAGTGATGGCAATTTTGCAAATAAGATGCATTGAAGGGTATTTTCATAATTTATAATAATTTGAAGGACTAAATGAAAAATTTAAGGGCAAATAGTGAATTAATGGTATTAAATAGGTAAGTACGACATTTTAGTAAATAAATTAAAAATAAAGGACATAACCGTAATTTGATGAAAATTTAAAGGATTAATATGTAAATTATACCCAATAATAATAAATGAAAGATTAATATGTAAAATAATTAATAATAAGCAAAATGAAATATTTGTTAAGAAAATTTGAGATTTAATGTCTAGATAGTAATAAATAATAAGCTTAATAATTAAAATTAGTAATAAGGATATTAAGTCATAAATTAATACAATAATCATTAAATAAATTATTCAATATGTTAGATGCATTTGAATGTTTGTATTTATATATGAATATGCAACCAAGTATGTGATAATTATGATTATGAAAAAGTAATTATGCATCTACAAAATATGAAATATTGCCCTTAGTAGTCTGGTAATAAATCTAATTGAAGATATAGTTGGCTAGCCACAGGAACACTTATACCGAGGTTCGAATCATGGTGACTCGATTTGGTAGGCTAATCATGATCTACCCCCATGTCACAGATTCATAGATTACAATGTTCATTGTTTGAGATCCTTCGGGGTCACCTCATTGTTGGGACTTTCGGATTCCTGTCCTGCGTATCCAATCCAAGATTTCTATTAGACTATCACTGGAGGAAATTCAATGAAACAAATAAATATGTGTATGTAAATGTAACTATGTATATATGTAAATGTAAACAGGTATACATGTATGTATATGTGTATGTATGCATAAGTGTATAGATGTATGTATGTGAATATGTATGTATATGTCTGTGAATGTATGTACATGGACACGTATGCATATATGTATGAATGTATGTATACAAGTATTTATGCAAGTATAAGTATGTATATATATATGCATGTAAAGTATGTAAATGCATATGTATAAGTATGCATATAAGGTATGTATATGTATATGTATATGTATGCATGTAAAGGATGTATAATTATGTATATGTATACATGTATCGTATGTATATGTATGTATGCATATAGGTATGTACATATGTGAACGTATGTATTTGTATGTATGTATGTATGTATGTATGTATACATATGTGAACGTATGTATGTGTATGTATGTATACATATGTGAACATATGTATGTGTATGTATGTATACATATGTGAACGTATGTATGTGTATGTATGCATATGTATGTGAATGTATGTATGTGAGTGTATATATGTGCAAGTAAGTGTATTTGTGTATGCAATTTATTATGAAAAGTTTGGGATACATATCCACCACAGAGCATTTCGATACTCAACGCATAGTTTGTTGATTGCGCATAGGTATGAAGATGTTAAGATTTATGTGGCTGGTATTGCAGGAATAGTCAAGTCCAGAAAAAGGAGCAAGGCAGAAATTAGTTTTGGCATGTATATGTAGGTACGAAAAGTATAATAATTGTATGAGTTCAAAACTATAGTTTTTGATATATGCTTTTATATTATTGAAACACAATTGTGTAGTTGATATCATATTATAAGTACGTTTACATGTAGTGTATAAAAAAATTTCATTGATTCACATATAGTTTTAACATCCAATTACTGTGTACACTGTACAACGGTATAAGGGTGTTACAGTAGCTCCTCTGTAGAAGGAAATTCCCTTTCTACGGAGGAGAATTTAAAGAGGCAAATGAAAAGATGATGAAGGGAAATTCTCCCTCTACCAAGGGAACTTGACAAAAAGGAGTACAGAGGCTTTCTCCTCGATGGAGGGAATTCTCCCTCTACCGAGGCAACCCAAAAGTCACAAAAAATCAAATCACCGAGGTAGAGGGGATGTTTCCTTTATGGAGGCAATTCTTCTAATAACGATAAAACTCTAATTTCTTCTAGATTAGGAAGTTAATGGGCAGTTAATTTCTTCCACTCTTGGGTATAAAAGCAAGTTAAACACTAGAATTCAAGGAGGCGATGAATTTCCTTTAGTTTTAAACCTAGTTTTCTTCAGTCAATTGTATAGTAGTTTTTAAACCTTGTTTAGTTTTCTTTTCTTCTTAGTTTTTAATTCTCTAAAATATTCAAGCTTTCTACTGTTGTTCTGAGAAGACATCAAAAGCAAGTTTGAAGCTTCATGAGTATTGTATTTTTTATTTTAATTTTTCTTTTATTTTAATCATGAACGGTGAGTAATTCTTTACTTTTTCTGAGGGAAATATGAACCCTCATTCTTTTACTATAAAAACTCTAATTTGAGCTTGATTTTAATGAAAGTTTGTTATTTCTTAATTCTTAGGCTAAATCTTATCTTTGGTTAAGGTTGGATTGATGTTTGACGTATCAAATAGATGGTTAATTGTTAATTTAATCTTTAATCAATGATTTCATGTTCTTAGCTTATTTCACTTATACTGATGTATTATTTCATTCTAAGAATTGAGGTAGTAATTTATTGTTTATGAGTTGATTTAAATTTAAGAATTTAAATTTAGAATGGGCTAGATTTAGATCTCTCGAAAGAGGATCCAATAAAGGTTTAGGAGTTTAAAATCAGATTTGCATGCTACATATTGGATTGTTCTTAATTAGAGGATTTAATATTCTAGAATGATATTCTGAATAAGATATCTATTTTTATTTTACTGATTTTCCATAACAACTTGTCTTACTTTTGATTTAAGCTATTATCAGTAAAAAGTGAGGAGGATAGTCATTTAGCATAAGTGTTTTAGTTATAGATGTTCTTCATTATTTAAGTGTTGCTCTGTATTTAATTAATATTAATCTTGTCTTAGTTTTTGATTTGTTTAATTGTTAATTTAGTTTAGAACTCCTTTTAATTTAAAAACTTAGGATTATCTCATATTAATTCAATTCAATTATAGATATTTTGCTTAACAATCCATGTTGTCTTGGATTCGATATTCTTTGGATCTTAAATATATTTTCTTATATTACTAGCCGATCTAATATACTTGTTATATATTGGTCAGAAAATATCTAAAAAAGACTATTATGTTATACCCATCAAACTTTTTCTTTTTTTCTTTTCTTTTCTTTTCTCTCCTTTTTTCCTTTCTTGGATGTCTTTCCATGCTTTAGAATGGCCAACCACTTTTTTGGGGCAGTTGGAAGGCTTTAAATAGGAAGAAAAATGAGTCAGTACGGGGAAAAAAAAGTGAGTTCTAGGTTGTTGGGCATGACTTGAACCCCCTAAAATTCAACCATAAGTAGGACTGAGTCAAAAAGGTACTAGAAAAAATGAGTCACGAGCGGGACTCAACGAGTTAAAGGCGAAACTCACTGAGTCAAGACCCAAACTCAATCCAATCCCTATCAAATGACCTTTTAATGCTTAATACCACTTTTTAAAGCCTAAAAACCTTAAGAAAACTCTAAAAATAAAGATTTATATGCAAAAAAATAAAGCTCTCTGAATTTTAGGTTTCATGCATTTAAACAGAATAGCTAACCCTTTTTCTCTCTCTTTTCTTTCCCTTTTTTCTATCCTGAATGTCTTTTTATGCTTTAGAATGGCCAACCCCTTTTATGGGGCAGTTGGGAGGCTTTAAATAAGAAGAAAAATGAGTCAGTATGGGAGAATGAGTAAGTCTTACGCTATTGGGTTTAACTCAATTAGTCACGGGTAGGACTGATTAAGTCCCACTCCCTAGAACTCGACCATAAGCCGAACTGAGTCAAAAAGGTATTAGAAAAAATGAGTTGTGGGAGGGACTCACTGAGTTACAACCTAAACTCAGTCCAATCTTATCAAATGACCTTCCGATGCTTTGGACCACTTTTCAAGGCCTAAAAACCCCAAAAAACCTCTGAAAAATAAAGATTTGTATGCAAAGAAAATAGAATCCTTTGGACTTTAGGTTTCATACATTGAAAGAGAAAAATATTATCCTCATTAGGTAACTCTAACAAAATATTACTCAAAACCTAGTGTCTACAAGCACCCATGAATACTTCTAGGGGGTATTAGGGCATTACATGGATAATCTTCTAGGAAATAGGTGTTGGATAACCAAAATCGAGGGTTGTTCAAAATTTTTATCTTTGGTTTATTTATTTTCCTCAATTTCCACCTTTTTTAGCTTCCCTTGCCATTGTTTCATCACCTTTCTTGGGTAGGGGCTGTTCTAACTCTTTTTCACTCCTGAGAATGATTACACTTGCATTTTATCTTGGATTTTCATTGGTTTATGAGGAAAAACATCTTTAAGACTCCATTTTGCTTACCAAAATTGCTATATGGCCCATTTGTTTCTCTTAATGTTGAACAGTGGCCTCTATCTTTTATATTTTCTATTAAAGTTGTTACATGTTAATTGCTAAAGAATGAACAATTTCCTTAATTTAAGGGTTGAATGGAATGGCTATGGTGTTGGTCTCGGTTGGAATTGTTGTTGTGGATTTTGTTGCCTTATACCATAGCTAAAATTTGGATGGTCACACCACCCCGAGTTGTAGGTATTGGAATATGGATCATACTTTCTAGAGGATTGTCCACCATATCCACCTAAAGCACTCATTTGTTCTTGTGAACCATATTGTAAAGTTTGACACATATCAGTTGGATGTCCACCATATGCACAAATCCCACACACTTGCTCTTGTGAAGATTTACCTATAACCATATTTTGAACATGAATAGTTGGAGCATTAAATTTATCTTCTATGGAAGAAGAATTAACTCATTTACTCTTTTTAAAGTTTCTTGGTATCTCCCAAATTGTTGGGAAGTGGTTGCCATGTTTTGAATTAATTCATAGGCTTGTGTTGGGTTTTTATTGTTAAGGCTTCCCTCACTTGCTGTATCAATTATCTTCCTTTACATGCTCAATACTTCCTCATAAAAATACTGAATAAAGGATTAATCTGTACATCAATGTTAGGGAAAACTTATAAACTATTTTTTAAACCTTTTCCAATAATCGTGAAGTGACTCCATATCTTTTTATCTAATTCAACTTATTTCCTTTCCTTTCCATGCTCGATATTCCTTCATAAAAATATTGAATAAGAAACTAATCTATACGTCCATGTTTGAGATAGCTTGCACACAAATTTTTAAACCTTTTTCAATAGTCATGAAGTAACTCCATATCTTTTTGTCTAATTCCACTTATTTCCCTTAAAATTATAGCAGGTCGGGAGGTTAAAAAAATTATCCAAGAACATTATGACCATCAGTCTAGGTTATGATTGTTCCTATTAGTAAATTCAACAACTAATCCTTTGCCAAATTAGCCAATAAAATGGAAAGGCCCTCAACTTCACTTGCTCCTCTGTGACTCTATGTAGCTTCATTTCGAAGCAATCTATATGAAATTCCTTTAAATGCTAGTGAGGATCTTTATTTTTGAAGCCATAAAAAGTGGGTAATAAATGAATTAGCCCAAATTTCAGCTCAAAAGCAATATCCAAAGCTGGATAAGTGATGCACATGGGCTGGTAGTCGCAAGGAGGCATATGTAGCTTCCTTAGAGTTGTTCTTCCATCTCTTTTTCTTCTATTTCAACTGGAAATTTAGTAAAATCAATTACAACTTCATCTTTCAGCAGTGTAAAAGAACTAGCAGTTCATTCTTTTTGTAATTTGGTTTCTTTTCTCAATCTTCGAGTTTTTCAATTTTGGCTTCAAACAAAATTTATCCCAAAAATTCAAACTTGGTCATCAATAAAATTAAATTAAGTTAGACTAGTCTCCCGATAACAGCACCAAAATTTGATGAGTGTCGAAGTTGCCAAAAATAAATTCTAATTTTTTCTAACCAAATAAATTACAAATGTGGCAGGAAAGATTTGAATCCACAAAAACTAGTACCAATTTAATTTGTAGTAACCAGAATTTTAATAAAAATAAATAAATAGGGAGTTTTAATAACCAAAAATTAATAATTATAAATTATAAATTAAAATTGCAAAAAAAAATTTAATTAAAATTAAATCAATGAATATAAAATTTTAGTTAACGGTATTCATGACATGGAATTCAATTTATTGATCACAAATGAAAAGATAACTCTAAACTCATGTAATGGATCATCTATAGTCGTTGACTTCACGCTTTTGATCAATCTTTTCATATTAATAGGCTAATCAAGTGAGACTATAATTAACCCTTAACCAATAAATAAGCCTTTACAAGTGGAAGAACTTAATTCATTGACAACTTTATGAACTAAAAAGACCTGATCTAAGCCAACCAACTACAAGCGAGATGGATTCAGACTAAATCATGCATTTACTTAATACAACAATCATTTTCAGTGCTGTTATACTAATATTTACTTGTTATTGGTTTTACCAAATAACTACAAATTTGATAATCTCAATTAGTTGTATGCTATTTAATTAAATGATCAACGAGCTCTTATTGTACAAGTAATAAATAGCAATGGAGATGGTATTTCCCTAAATCGTAGTAAATAACGTGAATAACACATAAATTAAAGAGAAAAATAAAGTAGAACAATCTCACAGTAACTGAAGTATCTAGGCCTTGAATTAACCTTTAACTAGAATAAATTGTTTAGTTACTCATGGCCATTGACCAATCACAGAATAAAATTTTAAGCTAAAAAATATCCTATTACGGAACTAAGGAGCACGCCTTAGGAAGAAGATGAAGTTAAATCACATCTCCTCTCCATAATAATATTCCTAAAATTAAGGAAAATAGTTTTTATCCTTTCTAAACTAGGAAAATAAATTAAAAATACTTAATGAAAAATAGAACCCCTAAAAATACTGCCTCTTAGTTCTAAATTATATCCTAATATTTCTCATTTGTCAGCTGGAGCTTATTGGGCGGCTAGGTTAAGCCGTGCATTAGGTCTGCTAAAGATATTGCCCTTTAGCCTTGGATAATGCCAAAGTTTACCCTTGCCTCCTATTCTTGGGCAAGGCTAACACCCATTTCTGTCCAAAATCATCCATTTGCTTTCAAATTTCTTCAAATCTTCATTTTCTTCCCAAATCAGCGCCAATTAGCCAAAAATTACTCTATTTTCATCAGTTAACCTCTGCAATGGTCAAAATCACAAAAACAAGTGAAAAACTTCCAATTGACTATAAATTTGCACATGAAAGTATGCACAAGTAAAGATAAATATGCAATTTTGACAACTTAACAATCGAATACAATTAAGACATTTGATTAAAAGAGAAAAAATTCATATCATCCTATCTCATCTCTTAGGAATAATAAAATTTATTGTTATTGTATATCATCAATAGATTTAGTGGCATAATATTAATGAGATATTTTTTTTACTAAAAACTATAATAAAATAATTGTTAATTTGCTAATAGATTAAAACAATTTTGAAAAAGGTCTATATCACATTTTTTTTCTAATGATTTATGATGCATTTGAAGTTGACAAAAAAAATTATTTCTCACTTGAATTTGACAATAGACATATATTATTTTCACTTTGAGTGAAAGTATAACCCTGAATTGAATACATAAAATTCATGCACCAAAATTTTTATTCATTTTCATATGTCATTTAAGGGAATCATGAGTGCATTTTGTCTAACAAAAAAAAAAAGAATACATTAGTTTTGTATTTTTATAATATAATAAATACATAAGTATATAAAATAATTAAAATTGCTTAATGATCTCATATAATATAATAAACAAATAAAATAAAATAAAATAATCATATAAAATTAGTTGATAAATTACAAATAAAATTACATCCCAATACACCATTTCTATCCAGAATCATTCCTTTGCTTTCAAATTTTCATAGTCACTCCGAATCAGCGCCAATTAGCCACAAATTACTCCATTTTCGTCAATTAGCCCCTGCAATAATGAAAATTAAGAAAAACACAAGTGAAAAGCTTCCAATTGACTATAAATTGGCATATTAAAATATGCACAAGTCAAGCATAAATATGCAATTTTGACAGCTTAACAATTGAATACAAGATTTTTTATTAAGAGAGAAAATTTCCGTATCATCCTATCTCATCTCTTAGGAATAATAAAATTTATCGTTATTGTATATCATCAATAGATTTAGTGGCATGATATCAATGAGATATTTTTTACTAAAACCTATGATAAAATAACTGTTAATTTACTGAAAGATTAAAACAACTTTAAACAAGATCTATATCACTTTTTTTTCTAATGATTTATGATGCATTTGAAGTTGACAAAAAGAAATATTTCTCACTTGAATTTGACAATATACATATATTATTTTCAGTTTTGATGAAAGTATAACCCTAAATTTAATACATAAAATTCATGCCCCAAAAATTTTATTCGTTTACAAATGTCATTTAAGGGAATAATGAGAGCATTTTGTGTAAAAAAAAAAAAAGAATACATTAGTTTTGTATTTTTATAATAAAATAAATATTTAAGTATATAATATAATTAAAATTGCTTAATGATCTCATATAATATAAAAAAAAATAAAATAAAATAATTGTATAAAAAAATTAGTTGATAAATTATAAATATAATTACATCCCAATACATGTGTATAATCCAACTAAATAGAAAAATATATTAGTATTTACATTACATTACTAATGCAACCAAATATAGTAATGTAATTATAATTCTATTTCACTTCGTTCCATTATATTTTTTAATTTATTACATTTCTCTTTACATCATAATAAACATAGCCTAAATGTTTTTATAATATGTGATACAAATTTTTAATATTTGTGTAAAAATTATAATGATGAAATATATAGAGAAAGTAAGCAAAATTACTTTAAATTTCATAATTATTTTTAAATTAAAATAACACATTTAGCTAAAAGTCAAAATATCATATTTGGCATATTTGGTATGTATTAAAAATAATTTTGAAAAATAATAATGAAACATTTCAATAGAAAGGAAGAAATGTTGACTCAATGATACATCTCAATTTTGATGGTAATTAAACTTTATAGAAACTCTATTTAATTGTTTATGTTTCAATTTATCCCCACTAAAGTGAGCAAGATTCAACTAAGAAATATAAGCCAAATGCATGAAAGTTTTTGAAGATTTTAATTCTATAAAAAATTCAAGAAGTTAGAGTATTAATTATGCAAAATTTTTTGAAGAGCTTCTTGTACTTTTTCATGCATCATAAATATCTTTTATTGCACAAAATAAATTCTACGGGCATCAAAATATGTGTTAAATTGGTTTTCTATTGTAATAGAAAAGAAGTAAAAAGTTTTCTTCAAAAAAAAAACTGTTAGAGAATGTTTAAGGAAAGTTTGTTTTTCTACTTGGCAGAAAGGTTTTCACTTCTAGTTGAACAGAAGAGGTTACACTTATAGTCGAACAGAAATGTTTTCTCTTCTAGCTCATTAGAAAGGTTTGTCATCCATAAAAGATAAAATAAGGACTAATTTTGATTTTTAATAATCTATCTTATTTGTAAAAGCTATTTTCTTATCTGTGACAACTATAATGAATTTTTAGCTATGAATACTAGTTGTTTTTTATTCAAAAAGGTTTATAAAAATTGAAAAATCATATTATCTCTCGATATACAAGTTTTCATATTTTTCAAGCAGATTTTCACATCTTGCACTTCATACATTGTCATTCTCTTCCATTAGATTATAGCATTTTATTGTAATTCTTTTATAAAGAATCTTAGTAAAAAATTGGGAGAAGGGTTGCCTAGAACCTTAGAAATTCTTTAAGTTTTTGCATCTTTTACTTGGAAAAAATATTATGGATAGAATATATTAGGATTTTATATTGACTTTGACTCTTGCATATTAAAAAAGTTATTAATGGAGAGAAAATCTCAAGAC